>JAHKKF010511544.1:0-16263 GCA_019740295.1 Labeo calbasu
AGACAGCTGTTGGGATTTATGAGTTACTATCGCCGATTTGTTCCGAGGTTTGCACAACTGGCAAAGCCCCTGCATGCTCTAGTGGGAAAAGGTAACCAGGGCAAATCGGCAGAACTGTTCATCTGAAGTGAGGAGTGTCAGACTGCATTCAGCAAACTAAAGAGTTGTCTCATGTCACCTCTTATTCTGGCTTACCCTGATTTCCAATGTCCGTTCATACTTACGACAGACGGGACCCGAAATGGACTTGGAGCCATACTCAGCCAAAAGCAGGAGGGGTAGAGAGCGTTATTGCCTACGCGAGCCGAGGCCTGAAGGGATCCGAAAGAAATGACCGGCATTATAGTGCCTTCAAATTGGAGTTACTAGCCCTTAAGTGGGCAGTAACCAAGAAATTTAAGGAGTACCTGATGTTTGCAAAGTTTCAAGTGATTACCGACCACAACCCCCTCCGATACCTGGAAACGGCCAACCTCGGAGCAGTGGAACAGCGTTGGGTCACTCAGAATTCAACTTTGAGGTTTGCTACAAGCCTGGGAGACAAAACATCAATGCCGACGTTCTTTCTAGGATTCCCTGGGGTATAGAACCCAAGAGGGATGATACAGGGAAAGACTTAATTCGGTTGACCTCAGATGAGGTACGAGCATGCTTGTGGCCAGGTGAAGGAGAGGAGGTTGAAGAGTCCACGGTCCAAGTTGCCAAGTAAGCAGTCATAAAGAAGGGCGTTGATGGTTAAAGCTGGTCATCTATTAGTGAGCAACAGAGGAAGGATCCTTGCATAGCACCCGTGTACAACGCTGTGCTCGAGAGCAGAAGGTTAGTGGCACGTAGTTTCCGAGGTATGGAAACCCAACAAAAGAAGCTGGCTAGACAACTTGAGCGGCTGAAACTAAGGCATCAAGTGTTGTTCCGAGTGATTATGGATCCGAGAGACGGAGAGGAAATTTGGCAGTTAGTAGTACCAGAGTCTTTGCGGGAGAAAGTGTATGAAGTGCACGAGCATGGAGGACATTTTGGAAGAAGATCTACCAGTGTTTACAATACGTCCTGAGCCAGGGGGTCCCACAAAGGTGGTTCACATGGACCAACTGCAACACTGTACCTTCCCCTCACCCACAAGACAGGTTACACATGCAAAAACAGAAAAACAGTTGTCAGACATGGGCGTTGACTCGCATGATGTTGTGTACACACTGTATCCTACACACTTACCGAGCACAGACTCACCTGGAGAAGTTGAGTGTGAACTGGTATGTGGGGAGGGTAGTGTACCTGAAAGTGAGGGGGTAGAGTCTGAACAAGATGTGGAGTCTGAAAACTCTGACATTCAGGGAAATGATGTCAGTGAGGTACCGGATCTCAGATGTTCAAAAAGAGAAACACAGGGGAGATTGCCTGTAAAATATAGAGATGATTACATTATGTAATTTGGGGTTAGAGTGTCAAAATCGAGTAAGAAAGAAAATGTCAAACTGTATGTTGTTTACCTCAAGAAAATATGAAACAAATGCTGAAATGTTGTGTTGCTGAATCTGTTCTGTGTTTTCTGTTTCTTCAAGGAGCTGGTCGTCTTGGAGAGTCCTGTATATGGCAGGGTTTAGCAGGGGGAATGTGGAGGTATTCAAGGACTTTTATTCTGAAAGGGTTTTTTAAGGAGAATGCCGGAAAGAGGGACGGAAGTGTTACGATCTCGTGCGAGAGAGAGAGAGCGGAGAGAAAGCAAAGTAAAAAAGTCAGTTTTTTTGGAGACGGTTTTGATTCTATGTTAACAGCATTCCGCAAGCGTCGAGGTGAGCTATAGAGAGGCTGAACCGAGTTTGAGCTGTTGTGAGTTGTCACCGCGCCCGATCGTCAGGAAGCAGAGCTGCGTGTCTGTAATGGACCAGGAGAGGCATCGACCGTCGTACTAGCTGAGATGGAGTGCTGACGAAAGTGTTCATCTTCTGTGAAGGGTGCTGATATTGTTTGTCTTCCCTGCTGTTTATTTGGAAGACATAAACGGACGGTATTTGTTGTTTTGAAGTAAAGCCGCTCGGATTGAGTTTTTTTCCCCTTGCTTCTGGTTGAGGGAAATCTTTGCGTCGTCTTTGGTACAATAGAGCCGCCGCGTGGACACAAAAGGCATTTTGAACTCTTCAACACTCTTCTCGTGACAATATTTCACTTCTATTTTGCGCATTTAATTAATGCCCCGGCCACAATTTCTCCTTCTGTATTTTATAGTTTATTTCTGGACAATTTGCAGTTTTCTTGAAAGACTTTGGAATTTTTTTTTTTTTCCTGACGAACACTTGTAAATGGACCTGAGAACTGAAACCTCTGTTTGCAAGAGTGAATGGACCCGCGCTACAGTGTTTTGTGAACATTCTTCTTTCTGTGTTTAAGGAAAAAGACTTTCCGTTTTGAAACAGGTTGGCAAGTATTCAATTCATAGTTGAATTTGATTTACCCTGCCATATCTGGACACTCCAGAACCAGCCAATTCCTACTGTGAGGTAAAACTTAAACTTTGGGGTTGTGAATTTCACTAAGGTTTGTGAACTGACATGGAAAATGTTTTTTTTTTGTGAACTGAATACCATTTGAACATCAAAGCTGTTGTTTTCTATTTTTTCTATTTTTTGTTTAAGTACCATTGCAGAAGGAATAGAGACTAGACAAAGCTTTATTTCTTTTTTGCTTGTACATTTTGTTTATTGTGGTAAAACCATAATAAGTGAAACAAGAGTTTATCACGTGACTATTGCTTTCTTTATGTTGTCTATCCTTTACTAACCATTTAAGAAAAGCTGTAAAACCTACAGTCATCTTGGAGTAGGGGCATTCCTCCTGTCTTGTGGGCTGGACGTGGGGAAAGGGATAAGTTATATCACACTCTAAGGAGCTACCGTGTACATTTTGTATCTTAGAGCCCTTCCCTTACCAGTCATCAAAACCCACAAAAAGACACACTCAAGGCAGAGAAAAACATACTTAAACACTAAGTAAAGGAATTAATTGTACTAGGAGTGGGGACATAGATCCTGTCACCTTTCTTAGTCGTCCAAGATACTGCAGAACAGAACAGAACTTTGTAGTGAAATTCACGCTACATTTAAATGCTGTAACATTTTATTTTATTAAAATAAGATAAAGAAGCTCACATCATGCAAAGGTGTGACATAAAATGTTACCCTATACATTCACAGTATGCTACACAATAGTTAACACCATAGCCTACTTTTAAAGCCTTTTTAAAATCTTGGCTTAGTGAGAAATAAATACATTAAAATGAATTTTAAATTAATGTATTTTATGCTAAGTATACTACAAATAAATGCACATTGTACTTTTAGTAGCCTATACTAAACTGGTATAAAGTGTGCTAAATTGGAAGTGTCAAATTCCAACAAAAAAAAAAAAGATAAACTGAAGTATATTTGATTGTGCTAAAGTAGAGCTATTGCAAGTATATTTCAGGTACACTTTAAATATAATTTAAAGACTTTATTGTTCAAAGATCATACAATCCTCAGCAATGGTGACATTAAAACACATTTTAGGCTTAATATTAAGAAATGTGCATTGTGGACAAGTAGTACTCCAAATAGTAGTTTTGTTATCATTTTTATATCAATAAGTCTCGAGAGACATATCAGTAAATATGAGATTTGAACTATACTTAGTTCGAAATAAATGTATTTTAAATATATTACTTTTGACTAGGGTAAATTTCTACATATGTTATATGTCATGCCGTAGCATCATTAAACTAACATCTAACAGTAGACAAAATTGTTGTTTTTTTTGCCCTTTACTCTCTTGACTCCATAAAGGCTGCAGTGAAATTTGCCCCTGACTAAGCATATAAATAATTTAGGGGAAGCTTCTAAATAATCCTGTGAATACACTTAAACAATGCGGAATCGAACTGTTAATCAAATCGAGTCCAGAACAACTTGTATTTAAGGTATACATCTGATCATTTCCTGTGTTCCCTGGGAATCAAATAGTTGTCAATAGAGAGTTAGTGATTAGTACTAGTTAGCAATTTGGTTTCACCATTTGTTCTTAAAGCAGGACGTGTTCATATGCTCTCCCTAATGTATAGCCGCATAACTTAGGGAAATAAATGACATTTACATTGAAATTGTCAAGCTATTAGTTTTGTGCAGATTCCCAGCTCAAAATGGATTAACACATCAACCTTTAACTGGATTTCACTTTTATTTAAAAGTGAAATCCAGTTAAAGGTTGATGCAAATACTTAGGGCACAAAATAGAATGTTATTTAAACAGTTTCTGAGTAAGAGATAACAATCTTGCGATCTTAAGTAAAAGTAGGTCATACGCCACAATTGATTGATTCCACCATTGCCAGCATTTCACATTACTAAGCTACACGGCCTTCATTATGCACAAAACAAACTATAAAAAGAGTTCTCACTGCCACTATGAGGTTTAATGCTTTTTTTGTGCACTTTGGCTGCAATGCTGTATATTGGATGCTGATGTCTGATGAAGGTTTGTGTTTGCTCTGCCTGGCATGTGTTAACAAAACTGAACTGTTATTTTTAGATTTTAATATATTACTTGATTTAACCTAACAGGTGAAATCATTTGACGTAACAGAAATGGTATATATAAATAAGAGAACATAAGGAAAATACATAAAATTTTAGTTACATAATAAAATATATTTACGTATTTAAATATTAAGTATGCAAGACCACAAATTCATGACTGAAATGAGGGAACTACTTAATAAAACATACCCACAACTTAAATCTGGGGAAGGAATTCTTAATTTATGGCTGCTCAATGTTCAATTCTGTTTTAGTTTTCATTGAATTTTTGTTTGTAATATCTTGATGTACCCATGCGGCATGTGCACTTACTACATCTCATCATAGCATTTAATAATAATGAGAAGGACTAGCTTTCCTCAGAAAGGCTATACTAGGAAGGATGCATCCTCACTAGGATGTAACCTACTGTTTGAGAATCACCTATTGTCCTGTCCTTATTATGCTGCCTGATCGTTCTCCTGCATTTGTCCTTGTCGTTTCACTTTTGGAATAGCTTTTAATAAAATCCTGTATAGATTATTGTTGTGTTCATAAAAAACGGTTAGATCTGCCTGTTTTTTGACATAAAATATAAGAAGCTTTCATCTTGTGACTAGATACAGTTATACATTTTTGATGGTGTGAAATAGTTTCATTTAGAGCTTGCCCTTAAGAAACATTGGTATCATTAAGACATTTATGATTCACACTGCCAAATGTAAATGCGCATTTTGATGATATCTTAATATATTTTAGAGGGCCTTTATGATTGCCTCTCTCAAGTTCTGATTAATATCTCAACGTCTGTTTGCATGTGAGTGTGTGTGCGTAAGAATGTCTCCCACCTTGCTCAAACTGTGTACAGCAGTGTATAGATTAGCCTGATTCCTGTCTGTTATCTTAGCCCACCGCAGTAAGTCTGTGCAGTGTTAATCATCTCTCTCTGGTCCCGCTAAAACTGATGAGGGAAAAATTGGAACGGATTAAGCTAATGTGATAGAAAAACCCCTTAGCCAAGGACCTGTGGGCCAGTATCTATCTGAAGATAGACACTAGAATCAGATGGGAGTTTCTGTCAGGAACCCAGCTCATGGTAATCTGGAGAAAAGGCGCACTATCTTCCTGTGGCACTGGGAGTCTGGCCTCAAACCACTAGTTTTAGCAAAAATTCAACTGATATTGGTCCATTTTAAGTTCTAAGATACTTTTAAGATGACCTAATTTTTAATTAAAGGCAGTTTATGTAATAATGTAATAATAATTAGAATATTTAATAGTTTCATTTTAATGGACCCTTTTCACAGACTGTAATGACACATTTCTATATGTATTAACATTGTGAATTTAGCAATGTTTTATATGTATATATTTTTTTACATGTACAGTACTACTTTGTGTTTCATTAGCTTGCCATTAAATTACAATAAAATTAATTTACATTAGAAGACATTGTTTCTCTTTATTTTGAACTGAAGAAATCACCCTCCTCTTCTGAGACTCTCTCCAATTTGTGAAAGACCTAATTCTTTTTAATTAACCTGTTGAAACAGTTCACAATTCACACTGAACAATTCATTCGCAAATTGTATTAATCCGATTGCAGCTATTCTTGATTCAACAATTCACACATTCAGTGATCCATCCAGAGTGACTCAAAAGAAGCTAGTGAAGTAATTGTTAATGAAGTAAAAGAAGTACAACATGATAACAAAGGGAGTTATTATGCATTTAACATAAGAATAGTTTGCTGTACCAACAGGATAGGGATGTAACGGTATGAAAATTACTTAGCACGATTATAGTGACCAAAATTATCATGGTTATCAGTATTATCACGGTATTGTTAAAATGTATTGGAAATGTTCAAAAAGTACTGACACATAAATCACTTCACCAAGTTTTACATTTAAAATCAACAAACAACAAATAAAATAACTTTCCCCTTCGGGAACTCGAGCTGCGTCCGAAAACGCTATGGGGAACGCCTCCAGCCTGACCACGCTCTGAAACACGTGTGCATACAGTCCAATGGAGAAGCGAGACATCACGGGTGACGTAGAGACCAGGAAGCTTAAAAGAATGTGCGGTGCGTGCAGCCGGCAGCTTCTGTCTTTCAGCAAGCGCTCAGTGTGTGTAATTCTCTTTTTGTGCTAGTTTGCACAGCTTTTATTTGAGAGTGTCACTATGTCCTACAAAGCATTCTTACGAATATAAGCAGCAGCATTTTAGACTGTGTGTTCCTCTCTGCCTGCATTATTTCAGTGGCGATACATACAATCTATTTGTTGTCTGTTTGGGAGCGAAGCATGAGAGTCAGTTCTCGAGGGAGCTGACTGCCCGCGTTTGCGTTCCTCGCGGCTCAGCTCCCGCTTCTGCTGAGGCAGGGCTGCGGCTGTGATCGTGAGGATCGCACATAGATCTACGGACGGGTTAGAGACGGGTCCGCCCTCTCTCTGCCTTTCTCCCTAGATCTATCGCTCTCTCTCTGGGTCGGAAGCCCGCGCTGCAGTCCTTCCCTTTGAGTGAGAGCTAGCGGTGAAGCGGGCTGCGTCAGTTCTCGAGGGAGCTGACTGCCCGCACTCTCGCTGCGCACGCTTCGCTCCCGGAGGGCTCTCTTGGAGGAGGGTGCCCTCGTGAGCTTCCCCGCGGCTCAGATACCGCTTTTGCCGAGGCATGGCGGCAACTGCGCCCGTGGGGATCGCAGCATAGATCTGGCGAACGGGTTAGAGATGGGTCCGCCCTCTCTCTGCCTTTATCCCTAGATCTAGAGCTCTCTCTCGGGGCTCGGAAGCCTGCACTGCGGTTCTTCCCCCTTCTGAGTGAGAGCTCGCGCTGCTGCGGCTGTCTTTCTCCGAGGAGATTGATGCTGTCCGCATATGAGCAGACTACATTTTAGATCGCTCGTTTCTTCCTGCCCTCGCTTCTAGAAAAATGGGGGCGGGGATTCACACGATTTATGTGTGGTTTGTTCGGGAGCTGAGCATGCACAGTCAACCCTTGAGGGGGCGGGCTGTGTCCATTCATAATGTGTTCATTCTTGAATGTTTAGCTCTTCTCCCATTTTCATTTAATTCTGAGGAATTAAATTTATTTACTGCACTCTCACCCCGTACTTTCACTAAGTGTGTGGATGTTGCTGTGGCTCATCTGTGACTCCAGGGCATCTGTATACTGAAACTTATTTACATTTTGTCGGTATTAGCTCATTCTGAGCAGTGGCGGCTCGGCATCGAGATGTAGTCCTTGCCCATATGAAAGAACTGGGGTTGTGACTGAATGCCGAGAAAAGTGTGCTTTCTCCATTACAGAGAACCACTTATCTAGGCGTGGTGTTGGATCGACCACGATGCAGGCACGTCTTTCTCCTGCTCAGATCGAGTCATCCTCGCGGCAGTCAAGAGAGTGAAAGTAGGCCGGTCACTCACTGTGAAGCAGTTTCAACAACTGCTCGGTCTGATGGCAGCTGCGTCCAACGTGATGGGAGCTCCTTGTCGCCACGTAATGCTAGCGACAGACGCGTCCCTCACCGGATGGGGAGTGGTCATGAATGGCCACCCCTCCCACGGTCTGTGGAGCGGTCACCATCCACCATCCACATCAGCTGCCTGGAGATGCTGGCCTGCCCTGATGATGGATCAGCCTGCCAACCCTGCCAGTGTTCCAGGGCGCAGCGGTCTCCAGCGAACCCACACCTCAGTCTCTTCCGCCCGGAAACGTAGTGGAGCTGGGGAGCTCGCCACCCCTGCGGGGGTCTCTAGAACGGCTAATTCGGCCGTGCACTCTCACCCCGCACTTTCACCAAGTGTGTGGATACTGCTCTGGCTCCTCTAAGACTCCAGGGCATCCATATACTGAACTAAATCAACGATTGTTGACGTTAGCTCATTCAGAGCATATGGCTCTGAAAGTGTTGGGGTTGAGACTGAACACCTAGAAAAGTGTGCTTTCTCCATTACAGAGGACCACTTATCTGGGCGTGGTGTGGGATTCGACCACGATGCAGGCATGATTGTCCCCTGCTCGGCAGTCGTGAGAGTGAAGGAAGGCCGGTCACTCACTGTAAAGCAGTTTCCATATCTTCTGGGTCTGATGGCAGCTGCGTCCAACGTGATCCTTTTGACCTGCTGTACATGAGACCCCTACAGTGATGGCTCAGGACTAAGCAGTTCTCCCCGAGGGGAAACCCGTTTCTCAACATCAAGGCACGCGGTGATGCCTACATGCCTTGGACGTGTAGAGGAAGCCTTGGTTCCTGTCTCAGGGCCCGGTGCTGGGAGCTCCTTGTCTCCGTGTAACGCTAGCGACGGATGCATCTCTCACCGGTTGGGGAGCGGTCATGAGTGGCCACCCTGCCCGTGGTCTGTGGAGTAGTTGCCATCTCACGTGGCACATCAACTGCCTGGAGATGCTGGCCATGTTTCGGGGAAACACTTTCTCCCGGACCTAAGAGACTGCCATGTGTTGGTGCGCACCGACAACACGGTGGTCTACTACATCAACCACCAAGGAGGTCTGCGTTCGCGCCCCTTGTACAAGCTGGCGCATCAGATCCCAGATGTGTGGTCCCAAGACAAACTCGCTGCCAGCAGTTCACGTCCCTGGACATCTCAATATGTGAGCAGACATCCTGTCAGGCTCGAGGAATGGATGCTTCAACATGGTGTGGAGAAGCAGATTTAGAAGAGCGAGATGCACCGCATCCCACGGTGTCTGCCTCTCCTCGGTGCCCTCAGGAGACCAGTCTGCCAGCCCTGCCGGTGTTCCAGGGCTGGCAGACTCTTTCCTCAGTTCTTCCCGCCCGGAAACATAGCGGGGCTGGGGAACTCGCTACCCCCCGTGGGGGTTTCTCGAGCTGCTAGTTCGGTCGTTTCCTGCCGGTCCTCTGTTACAGAACACCAAACTAGCAGCTCAAACAACACCAGAGACCAGTCTCGAGAGACTGGTTCCCTTAGTAGATTATTTGGCAACGTGGAATCTACTGCCAAGTGTATCTGCTTGGGTCCTGCGCACTGTAGAGCGAGGTTATCGCGTTCAGCTCGGCGCTCCGCCGCCACCTTTCAGCGGGATTTTTTCCACTCTGGTGGGTCCCTAGCAGGGTCTGGTAACGGAACAGGAAGTAGCTACTCTTTCGAGGAAGGAGTCCATCGAGGTGGTCCCTCCTCACGTCAGGGAGTCCGGGTTTTACAGTCGGTGCTTCATAGTTCCGGAGAAGCATGGGGGTGTGGCCCCTGAGGGGGCACACTTCATAGCTTCTGGTCTCTCAACCGAGGTTGTTGAGACCATCCTCCTTTCCAGAGCTCCCTCTACGAGGAAACTGTACGCCCTGAAGTGGAGACTCTTCACTTCATGGTGCGGACACCGCCAGCCAGTTAACTGCCCGGTTGGTACAGTGCTGGAGTTTCTGCAGGATCGGTTCTCTGCAGGGTTAGCCCATTCCATCCTGAAGGTCTACGTGGCGGCTATTTTGGCCTACCACGCCCCTCTGGGTGGCTCCTCAGTGGGTAGGAATCCCCTGGTTACAGGTTTCCTCAATGGTGCGCTGAGGCTGAGGCCTCTGGCCAGGTGTAGCTTTGCTATGTGGTGATTGGGTGCTATTCCATAACCTTGAGTCCTCTGATCCCCCCCTCTTTTGGGGGTCAAGGCTCACTCCTCTCGAAGTATGGCGGCCTTCAAGGCCTTCTCGTCAGGAGTACCCCTCTCTGACATTTCAACGCTGCAGGTTGTTCCATGCCACTCATTTTCGTGAGACTCTCGGCCATGGTTCCTCGAGGGAACGAGACGCTGCATCTCGAGCCATACTTCTGGCATCCCTGCAGCGCTTGCTTCTTTATTCAGAAGCTGATGGCTGCACACACCGCACGTGCTTTTAAGCTTCCTGGTCTCTACGTCACCTGTGACGTCTCGCTTCTCCATTGGACTGTATGCACACGTGTTTCAGAGCGCGGTCACGCTGGAGGCGTTCCCCATAGCGTTTTCGGACGCAGCGTCTCGTTCCTTTGGGGACCCATGGTTACGTACGTAACCCGGGGTGTTTTGTTTGCATAATCAGTAAAACAACAGTAGTCTACCAATGATATTACCAGATTTTAGAGACAACATGACTGACAACAGTTTAACTAATAGCATGTTTAAATATCTAATGTAAATTTTCAAAGAAAACTGTGGAAAAAGTGTCATAAAAAGATAAACCTCAAATTTCAGCCTTTAAATAAGGTTAAGTCAAAATGATAACTGATTTAATCAATTATTATATGTATTTTGTGTTCCATAAATAATCTAGATATCTGGTCTGAATTGTTTAAATGTGTAGAATCCACTTAAGCCTGTTTTTCATCAACTGGTCAATTTTGGCTACAGCAGGGCACGCAAATTCGCTCCGTTTTTTGGTCAGACTGCACACAAACTGAATGTAAATGTAAGTCTCTGTAAACCCACTGTATAACACTAGATAGCTCTTAGAAAAGCTGAATTACAGCTGTTTCCCGTGAACTCCTTGGATAGCATTGCGATTAAGAACACTTCTTTGGGTATTACATGGAGCGAAGGTGAAGGTGATGAAAACAAAAGGCCATCAAATCTTTTCTGAAGACAGTCAGAACCTTCAGAGGTACATTAATATAATTAATTAATTAAAATATTTATTATAATTCCCGATTTATGTTTCTGCCGGTGGATGCCCAACCCCCAATTGCGAAGTGAAACGTATGCACTGCAAATACATTAGTTACCAAATAATACACACATTCTTTCTATGAGGGTTGCGCTTCACTAAATAAAATTATTTAATAAATACCTGTTTACAATAAGCACTTATTCGCGTGTACACAGGACAATGTTTGAGGGCTCACACGTAGCTAATATCTAAGGGAGCGCAGAGCCATGATCACGTTATATATGAGAGGAATCCGAGAGATTCGTGCTGGCACCGTCTCATACAATAATGCACTCTCGACATTTACCATTAAAATAACGCCAAAAACGGCTTTAAATGAACTACGAAAACAAGAATACAGTTGTAAAAGCTGCAATGCATTTTTTATTGCTTAAAATGAACGAAGACTATCTTGTGTTTTTCCGTGGGTGCTCGATTATTTCCGTTGGGGATTGGCGCCTATCCCGTCTTTTTACACAAAACGAAACTACTCTGCGTAGCGTGCGCAAATGAGACTGTTACTTAAAAGTGCTTTATGCTGTACAGTAAGTTATATATTTATCATCAGTTGTTCAAATCGCGGTAATCAAATATGGTTTTAATGATAATTGAAATATGAAACGGTAATACTAACCGTGGGGAATTTTAATCATGATTTATCATCAAACCGGTAATCATTACATCCCTACAACAGGATTCGAGAAGTTAACGACAAACTGCATTCAGATTATAGAAAAATATAGCAAAGCTATAAAGTCAGGAACCTAACTATACCTAACTATAAAGCTTTGCTATATAGCTATAAAGATTATAGCAAAGCTGTTTGGAGAAGTCCATCCTGTGGCTAAACATACATCTCTCTCGTTTATGCCCATGATGACGCCATACGTCTTGTGGAGTGGGCTTAACCCCAATAAGGCAATTCATGTTCTGTAAACATCTCGAAAGAAGGACATGCTAAGGTCCTTAGTGGGGACTGTAGATGGGCAAGGAGGGCTTAGCTATTTTGTACCACATAGAAATTTGATTAACAGACCATTCCTGTCCACTGAGTGCCTGTCAACCTTGCTATGAAAGGCCAATATCACGACAGTGAACACTTGGAGTGTAGAAGGCACACAGTCACCATGTAAGCACTCCTTTAACAAAATACTGAAAAAGTTGAATTTGGGAAACAATTAGGTCCAGTGCCAGCTCTCGAAGACTTTCCATTTATAAGCGTAGAGGTGTGTGGTAGACAGGGCTCTCCCTTTGGCAGTCGTGGGCTTAACACTTGTGGGCTGCAGACAGTTCTTTGGAAGTTGATTGTGAGCCACAACTCTGAAGGTGGTTGATGAGCATATCCCTCTGTAGCATTTCTTTAAGTCTGATCACTTAGAAAAGTAATAGCACAGGCCACTTGATTTGACATATCAGTCATGTCTATAGTACAAACTGTGTGATTTGAGTTGAATCAATACAGTTGAATACTTATGGTTGGGACTTAGCAAATCTTATTCTTATGAAACACTACTTAAATTTTCTGCATGTGTTCGGTCTATTATACCTGAGTAATGTTATCCATGTCTTGTTCCATCTCTATTTCTGCAGGTCTGCTCATTGGTTCAGGATGTGCTCTGTATCCTCTCGGGTGGGACAGTGAGGAGGTCCGGCAGACATGCAGCAACAGCTCAGATCAGTTTGAACTTGGTACGTCCTCATGTCACCTACACTCTAAAGTTCACATACATCTTTAAACATCTACATTAATTATGCAGTGACAGCAATGAACAATTAATGTGTTATGTCCAACAGTTTACCTTCCTTAATAAGATCTCTTTAAAAATAATCAAATAAATCAAATCAAATAAAATAAATAAAAATTGAAACATTATACTTTAGCATACTTTAAAAAAAAAGAGATTTTTTATGGAAATTATGTAGAACATACTTAAGTGCAAACTGAATGTAATATTTTCTGACACTTAATAGCATATTAATTGCAATTAAAAGACAATATAAGTACTAAATCAGGGGTGTCCAACCCTGTTCCTGGAGAACTACCTTCCTGCAGAGTTTAGCTCCAAGACTGATCAAACACACCTGTCTGTAATTATCAAGTGCTCCTTCAGATCTTAATTAGTTGGTTCAGGTGTCTTTGATCAGGGTTGGAGCTGAACTCTGCAGGAAGGTAGATCTCCAGGAACAGGGTTGAGCACCCCTGTACTAAATACTACATTTATAAATAAATACTAAATTTATATCAAATGCAGTTAGCTGAATACTAGAGTGTTTTTGAACTACTTCATCAGTGCATCTTTATATGTAATTTCATAATTACTTCTAATGTCTTTAAAATAAGGTTTAAATTTAATGCTAAATGTACTGAGAAGAATTTATTAATAAATAAAATGTACTGTAATACATTTTTTTAAAACTTGAATGTCATGTTTTTAATTATATTTGTGATTACACATTTGTAATGATGAACTAGCAATTTAGTACATTTAAAATACATTATTTTTTATTATTCAAATGTAATATAAAATAATGCACTACAGTTACAATTATATTCAAGTACTTGTGCTTTAGTATGTTAGACAACACATCATTATCTACATGTAACATTTTGTATTAAATATATACTTAAATATATACTTTTAAAGCACACTACAAGTCACATTTAATACAATTAAGCACACTTTTTTTGTTTTTCTTTGTTTGATAGTTCACCCAAAAATAAAATATTCTGGTGCATACCTCCTGTTTTATTGTACACCAGGCAAAAATCGTTCATTTGACTGCTTAGAACAGTAATGGCACCAATTCACATTTAAACCTGTAGCACTAGGTATGGGCAATAGTAATATGTTTCTTGCCTTTGCAAATACCACTAACTGTTGGCACATAAAATATAAATCACTATGAAACTAGAAGGGCAGAATGCAATTGACTATTGCTTCAGAAGTCTGATGTAATCTTGACAAAGTACTATCCTAGAGAGCATGTTTTGCATTCAGCACCCAAACTATAGCAAAGGACATACTGTACTGTGTTCACATTAGACAAATCCCAGACCTCGGCTGTTTGTCAGAAGGGATTTTTTTAATATCAAAAAAACAGTACTATGTTACTATTTCAAACTATTTAGAATGAAAACAGCTGCATGATTTTGAAGTAAGAGCATTATAGTGTAACCTCAAGTGGGTATGTCTCAAAAGAAATAGGAGGAATTGGGATTATTTTAATATTTTGCTGTTTTAAAGGGGCCATGAACAGAGAAACCAAAATTCCTTTGGTCTTTTGACATATAAGAGACATAAGAGAATAATCTAAGAGAAAAATATTTATCTATATATCTTACATATATAAGAGAAAAACATCCTAAGTTTTAGAACTTTCTTGTTAGTCTAAAAACACCTTATATTGAAGCCAGTCTGCTAAAACGACAGGTTGTGGAATGTGCCACTCTATGACATAATAGTGTGGCTAAACACCATCTCTGATTTGATCACTGATTTGTGCATGTAGAATAAGAGAGACAAATGCAGGCCTACGCAGAAATTAAATGATAATGATGGCTTTGAAAACAACAAAGACGCTGTGCAGTGGTAAATTGTGGGAAAACAGTCTTCTAATCCCAACGTTATAAAGAGTAGATTAACTTTATTTGTAATGAAGTTCCAGACCGTATCAGTAAGAACTTGGTCCTTTGTTCATTTAATTTATGACTGTGGATTTGTTTTCAAACAAGGCACAATTCGACACAGGATTTTTTATAAAGATTGAAATGATGCTATGCCGACTAAATTGGATCCAACAGTAATTTCGCAACACACAAGTGTGAGAAACTGTTTTTATTATGTGGCCACTATTGCTTTGTCTTATTGTAGATTGTTTAGTATGTACTGAGTCTTTATGTGTTTTTAACAATTCGCCACACCTATTGAAATAGAGCGTTCCAATGGAGGGGGAGGGGCTATATAGCCTATTACTGTTACAGAGTGAAAGGAGGAGGTGTGCGGATCCATACGCAAAGCTTTATTCAAAAATGAGTTTAATGAGTGTGTAGATGACACAAAGCTCCCGACATTAGCTACATTAAAAACAGATGGGCGCTGTTTCAATTGGTTCCTATGGAGACCGGAAAAAAAGAGCATCCATTTGGAAGTTAGAATTCGTAATGGCGGCACTCATCGTTTTCTCAGGAAAAAGGCCTATACAATCCAGGAGGGCAGTGGAGCAGAGGCGGAACAGGGGGAGGAATGGAGGACCAGTTCCATGTGAAGGTGGAGGACCTTGGGAATCAGACAGGACCGGTGGAGCAGGGAGCCAGCAGTACAGGTTTAGTTGAGGACCTCCACAGCAGTGCAGACAGGTCCGAAGATCCCTGCGGTGGAGCAGAAGGCCACCAGGGCGGAGCAGATGAAGCAGAAGACCTCCACAACAGAGCAGAAGACCACCACAGTGGAGCAGACATCCAAGGAGGAGCAGATGGAGCTCCGGACACAGACGGAGAATCTATGGCCCCAAGGGTCGAGGTAGGAAATTCAGACAGTTTTGAATTAGTCTCTTTGGTTGTAACAGACATGGCAGAGGATTCAGGAATGGCCTCAACTGGACAAACAGACAGTTCAAAACTGGGTGCATGGGAAGAGACTGAACAAACAGACAGTTCAGAGTTGGGTGCATTAGCAAAAACTGAATAAGCAGACAACCTTATTGTCCTTAGCAGGCAATCAGTGCCCTACACTTTCAAGGTGGAGGGTGACAGCCGACGCTCCAACCTTTCTTGCAGGAAAGAAAGCACGACACGATAATTCGAAAGTCGGGGGTCTTCTCAGTGAGAACAACACCAGTTTGTGAACAGACTCCATTTCAGAGCATAGGCTTGCCTCGTAGAGGGAGCTCTAGTCTGCTCTAGTATCCAGATCAGATGGTCACTGCAGTCCCCCGGATCCAATCCGAACCCAGCCCAGATGGTGGATCAGCACCTAGAGACGACCTCTACAACCCTGAATGTCAGCGGAGTCCACATCAACTAGATGAGCCCCAGAGACGGATCCACAGTGAAGACCACAT
>JAHKKF010511547.1:0-11972 GCA_019740295.1 Labeo calbasu
ATTGTAAGGTTTGTTTCACTACCTATATGCCATTTTACCTGATTTAAATATTCTTGTCAATTCCTACTTTTATTTATTTATTATTTTATTTATTTATTACTTATTTACCCGTTTACTTTAGTATTTGTTTCACTGCCCTTATACCAGTTAACCTGATTTAGATATTTTTGCCCATGTATTTATTTACTTATTTATTATATTTTATTTGTTTGTTTGTTTATGCTTTTGTCTTTTTTCTTTCTGCTTTTATTTTTTTTACTTATTAATTAATTTATTGTTTGTTTGTTTGTTTGTAGTATTTGTTTTATTGCCTTTATGCCTTTTAACCAGATTTAAATATTCTTATTTGTTTATATATTTTTTATGCATTTATTTATTTTTTGTAGTATTAGTTTCACTGCCTTTATGCCATTTTCTTGCCCATTTATTTATTTATTTATGCATGCTTTTGTTATTTTCTTTCTTTCTTTCTTTCTTTACACTTTTATTTATGCTTTTATTTATTGTAGTAATTGTTTTATTGCTTTTATGCCATTTAACCAGATTTAAATATTCTTATGTTTATTTATTTAGATATTTATTTATTGTAGTATTAGTTTCACTGCCGTTATGCCATGTAACCTGATTTTAATATTTTCCATTTGCTGTTTTATTTATTTGTTTATGCTTCTGTGCTTTTGTTTTTCTTTCTTTTTTCTGCTTTTATTTTTACTTATTCTATTTATTTATTGATTGATCGATCGTTTTTGTTTGTTTGTTTTGTTTTATTGCCTTTTAACCAGATTTAAATATTCTTATTTGTTGATATATTTTTACGCATTTATTTATTTTTTGTAGTATAAGTTTCACTGCCTTTATGCCATTTTAACCTTATTTAAATATTCTTGCCCATTTATTTATGTATTTATTTATGCATGCTTTTATTTTATTTCTTTTTCTTTCTTACTGTCTTTCTGTTTCTTTCTTTACGCTTTTATTTATTTATGCTTTTATTTATTTATTGTAGTAATTGTTTTATTGCTTTTATGCCATTTAACCAGATTTAAATATTCTTGTTTATTTTTTTTTATTTAGCTATTTATTTATTTATTGTAGTATTAGTTTCACTGCCTTTATGCCATGTAACCTGATTTCAATATTTTCCCTTTGCTGTTTTACTTATTTATTTATTTATTTATTTACTTTTTCATATTTTTTGATGCACCAATATTGTAATTCTGACCAATGATTCTAAATATTATAAATGGAAACTATAGTAATTTGATACTATTTTATCTAAATAAATAAAAACAACTTAAAATTGCAATATATTTTAACTGATTTGAGTCAGTTTAGCCCCCCGCACCACCACCATTATAATGCACAGTATGAAAAATTTAATCAGTGTTCGATAACTACAAATGTTACCTACATTAATAATATGGCAAATGCAATATATTATCAATCTGAATCCCTAACCATTGCCTTACATTCATTTTCTTTTGTTGTCTGTTCAGCAGGGTATGATATCTCCATCAAGGTGATTATTCAGCTTGGTCTGTTCCATAAACACAGACATATAGAGGTGAGTTTTCTCATAGCTCAAATTTTCCTGCAATTGACCTTAATTGCCAAGCATAAATCCCCCAGCTTGCACTTGATTTACATCTACTTGCTCCTTTATCATATCTCCTCCTGACAGAGATGGAAACATTTCAATTTGTTTCTCAATGTCACTCACGCAATCAATCTCAGTTGTCAATCAAACTGTAGAAAGCTACCTGTGAGCGCGTGACAAATGTTTACGGTTTTTAACGCAGCAACGGAAATAGAGATGAGGTCAAATTGCTCAGCTAGTGATTGACAGCTTGCTCCCTCACCTCAGCTCCCGTATCAGCACCTCCTCTCATGTGTTAGTGCGACGGCAGCTGATTCATCTCACTGACACTGCACCTCAGAGCTGATGTGATCAGCGTCGCTGGGAACTGTGGCTATGACTCATGGGGCTAAAGGTCTGTTATCCTGAATCCCCTGCTGATTGCCTGGAACCAAAGTCATCACTAAATGACGCAAATCATCAAACATAAACACAGACAGCAATGAGACTCAAATATCGGCATGCTTCAGTCATTCTGCTCATCAGATGTACCAGCACTCCAATAAAATCCACCAGACGCCCATGAAATAGTAAATCACCTCATGCAGAGAAACAGGAGAGGAACACTGCTATTAAACATTTACAATTAATTTTGATTGAGTTTGTGATCATTAATCGACCTTTGAAGCAGAAATGATGCTAGTGATATATAACGTTAAATTAGGCAAGATGAATAAATATTGAAAGAAGTTAATGATGATAGATTTTTGAAAGCTGTGTAAGATATTATAGTTTCATTTTCTTTCTGGCTCTTGCACAAATTAATTCTGGTTGCTTTTTTTCTTAATTTCTCTTTTTTTGCAATGAAATATAACAATGGTAATACTTCTTAATGTTTTTGAGTTATAATAATAACATTAATAATCATAACTTGTTAATAACAAAAAACATTTTTTATTATTATTGACATCACACTTTTTTTATAAAAGAAAAATCCCAATTAGATTTTTCCCCCCAAATTGTGCAGTTTAATCATGCAGTTCACCTAGAACCCCTTAGCAACTGCTTAGCAACACCCTGGTAACAACCAAGAACACCTTAGCAGACACATACTGTAGCAACACCTTGACAACCAACTGCAACACCTTAGCAACTGCATAGCGTCACCCTGACAACCACCTACAACACCTTAACAACTGCCCAGATCACCTTAGCAACTGCATTGCAACACCCTGACAACCAACTACAACACCTTAGCCACTGCATAGCATCACCCTGACAAACACCTAGAACACTTAAGCAACTGCATAAAAACACCTTGGCAACAACCAAAAACACCTTAGCAGACACATACTGTAGCAGCACCTTAGAAACTGCACAACATCACCCTGACAACCACCCATAACACCTTTACAGCTGCAAGATCACCTTAGCAACTGCATTGCAACATATTGACAACAAACCACAACACCTTAGCAACTGTATAGCATCACCCTGACAACCACCCACAACACCTTAGCAACTTCATAGCAACAACCAAGCACACCTTAGCAAACACATACTGTATCAACATCTTGAAAACCAACTGCAATACCTTAGCAACTGCATAACATCACCCTGACAACCGCCCACAACACCTTAACAGCTGCCAGATCACTTTAGCAACTGTATAGCATCACCCTGACAACCACCTGGAACACCTTAGCAACTTCATAGCAACACCCTGGCAACACCCAAGCATACCTTAGCAAAAACATACTGTAGCAACACCTTGAAAACCAGCTGCAACACCTTAGCAACTGCATAGCATCACCCTGACAACCACTCGCAACACCTTAACAACTGCCCAGATCACCTTAGCAACTGTACAGCAACACACCGACAGCCACCTAGAACACCTGTGTAACCGCATAGCAACACCCTGACAACTGACCACAGCACCTTAACATCCGCCTAGAGCAACTTATCAACATCCTAACAGCCACCTAGTACACCTTAGCAAACCACATACCAACATCCTAACAACCACCCACAACACCTTGTCAACCAGCCAGAATACCTTAGCAACTGCATAACATCACCTGACAATAACCCCCAACACCCTAGCAACAACTTGACAACTTTACACAACACCTTTGCAACCATCTACTGTAGCAACACCTTGATAACTGCACACACAGGTAACCACCCACAACACCTTAACAACTGGCCAGAACACCTTAGCAACTGCATAACATCACCCTGACAACCACCCAGAACACCTAAAAACACCATGACAACTGCACATAACACCTTAGCAACCACATACTATAGAAACACCTTGACAATTGCATAACATCATCCTGAAAACCACTCACATCTTAACAGCCACCCAGATCACCCTAGCAACTGTATAGCAACAGCCTGACAACCATCTAAAAAATCTTAATAAACACATAGCATCACTCTGACAAATACCTAGAACACCCTAGCAACCGTATAGCTGCATCCTGACAACCACACCTTGCGCCTTAGAAACAGCATACCAACACCTTGACAATCACCCAGAACACCCTAGCAACACCTTGACAACTGCATAACATCACGCTGACAACCGCCCACAACACCTTAACAACCACCTAGATCACCTTACCAACTGCATAGCAACACCTTGACAACCACCCAGAACACCTTAGCAACCACATAGCAACACCCTGACAACTGCCCTGGGGTATGTTTCCCAAAAGCATCGTTAACTAAATATGGTTGCAACTCTGGTGGTAACAACAGAATTAGCTGAGCAACCCCATAGCAACACCTTGACAACCACTCTCAACACCTTAACATTGTAGTAGTGGGTTTTGCTCATATTTTCTTTAGTTGTACAGCTGTTAGAGTAGCCTTTGTGTTTGTGATGCTATATTGGAGAATCTGTAGCTTTGTTGATTTTGTCCACGTTCCAGGTGAGCAGCTGTACTGAAATGTGAAACCAAGAGTAGCAGGATTGTGTAACACACAGCCATGTAAAGATTGGTTGCACATTGACCTTTCGCTTTTTTCACACGGTTCTAAGTGAATGTGGGTGGGATGGTGGAGAGAGAGAGGCATTTCTAAATGTGACTGTTCCATGATGCGGGGACAGCTCCCACACCATCACTGGGGAATACAGACGCTTCTATCTCCACACAAGCGGGTGGGTGTGATGTAGTTAGTGGGACAGAGGAGCCGAGGATGCCAGTATCCAGAGTGTCCTCTACCAATAGCCTGTAAAACACACTAAAGAGACAGTAAATGCCAACTTGCACAGTGAACCAGAACTTGTGATAAACACACAAACCACGCACCTCTCAAATTAGCAGGGACAGAACAAACAAAGTAACCAAGCAGAAAAACAAAAGGAAAGAAAGGAACTTGTGGCTCTTTCTTGTCTTTTTGCCAAATGTGTTGTTTTGAAGACTTAAGGATGCTGCATTATATGTGCTAAGAACCATGATTTATTAAGCATTTATGGATTTAGAGAAACATAAGCTTTTCTCCAAAAACTGGTAAGCTGTCTTACTGCATACATAGTTATTTACCTTCTGCGGCAGCATTCAGATTAGGAACGCTCTACATAAGAAACAGTAGTGTATTACTTAGGATGATTTGGCTCACATTTAGTGTCAATAGAACTGAACGTAACCATGTTGCCAAAATAAAACTATACTGTACTAATTAGCAAAATGTATTGCTTAATAGTGCAATACAGTAATTTATGGAAGCCTGTTTCCACCACGAAATTAAAAACTAAAAGGAAATTGTGAGTTTTTATCTTTTTTTCACACAATTGTGACTTTACATCTCGCAATTCTGACTTTTTTTTCTCGAAATTGCGTGATATAAACTTGCAATTACAAACAATAAAGTCAGAATTGCGAGTTACAAACTTCTAGTTCTAATTCTGGCCTTTCTTGCAATTTTAAGTTAATTTCTCGCAATTCTGCTTTCTCACTTTTTCTCACAATTTCGAGTTAATATCTCGCAATTCTGACTTTCTTAGAATTATGTGATATAAACTCACTATTCTGACTTTTTTTTGTAATTTCGAGTTTGTCTTGCAATTCTTTCTTAGAATGGCAAGACATAAACTCGCAATTGTCTTTCTCAGAATTGCATAATATAAACTTGAAATTCTTTTTTCTTGCAATGTCAAGTTCATATCTTGCATAAACTCGAAATTGCAGGAAAAAAGTTGGAATTGTGAGTTTTTATCTCGCCATTCTGAGAAAGTCAGAGTTGTGAGTTAAAAACTTCCAATTCTGACTTTTTCTGTCAATTTTGAATTAATATCTTGCAATTCTGACTTTCTCAGAATTGCATGATATAAACTTTCAATTCTGACCTTTTTTTTTAGAATTGTGAGATGTAAACTTACAATTCCGAGTTATAAAGTCGGGGGGCGCAATATTTAATCGTGATTAATCGTATCCAAAATAAAAGTCTTTGTGTACATATAATATATGTGTGTGTACTGTGCATATTTATTATGTATATACACTGCCCTCCAAAAGTTTGGAAACACCCCTGGCAAAGTGTGGTTTTGGACGATATCAGCTTAAACCCTTATCATTTTTTGGTGCAAATACATTAAAGTAACTTGACATTATCATTGAAGACCAGCAATAATAATTTTCATTTTGATTACATTATAATGGCAATATATACATGTCAAAGTCAGACGTGCCCCTTTGTCAGCTGTGATGCCTGGTTACTGGTTTAAACTTGGCCCAGGTTTTTAAAAGATTTTTGGGTCAGCACACCTTAATAGCTTCAACAACTGACTGCCAATTAAGTTTAGATGACAATGAATGAATTTACAATGAATTTAGGCCCAGATTATGCAGAGCTGTAATAGCTGCTAATAGTGGATATTTTAATGAATTGAAAATTTAAGTTTTTTCTATGGATAAACTGTTTATGTAATAAAATATGTTTTTATAGTTTGTGTTGTCCCTTATAAGTGCAAAATTATCACAAATTAAAAAGGATTCATGCCAATATTGTGCAAAACCCCACTTTTCTAGGGTGTTTCCAAACTTTTGGATGGCAGTGTATAAATACTCATGCATGCATGTATACATTTAAGAATAATTCTATGAATATAAATATATACATGTAAATACTTAAATAAATAAATGTAAAAATATACACTGTGTGTGTCTTTATATACACTGTACATAATAAATATACCCAGGCCAGTACACACACACATATTATGTACACAAAAACTTTTAATACATCAAGCACATCAGGTAGTTTTGGCCAGAATAACCTGCAAACTGAACCAGACTTCAGCCAGTATTCAAAAAGCCAGACTACACGAGACTCAGAGAGGCAATCAGGTTGCATCACTGTCTGGATTCTGTGCTCTCTGTGCTTTCAAACTAGACTGAACTCACACCATTACATTATCAATAATAGAGTGAAATGGAAAGGGATCCTTTTCATGATATATTCTGATATAAAGATAGTAAAGAGCAGAGTGGGAGAGAGTGATTTATTCTGAAATAAAGAGAGAGAGGGAGTGATATATCCTGAAATAAAGAGGAAGGAGGGAGTGAGATGTCTTAAAATAAAAAGAGAGAGGAAGGAATATATCTCTAACTAAAACAACCCAGTCATTTTCTCTATAAAAACATTGAACATTAAGCTCTGCCAGGTAATTTGATGAGAGTGGCTTTCTAAATTCTGCCTTTCTCTCAGACAGACGGAACGTGAGGGAGGAGACGAACGATTGTGAATGATGAAGGGAAATTTGTCTGTGTGTCTGCTGTGAAATCTGTTTTAGAAAATCTGTGTCTTTGAGTGCATGTCTGTGCTAATGGAGAGAGCACTGAACTGCCCTGAGAAAAAAAAGTGGAAACAGCCAGAAGTCAGTGTGATAGAAGTCAGAAAATCTTTGTGATAACAGTAAATAACAAACAAACTATGATGAAAAACCATGGCATGTTACTCTAAATGGATAGTTCCATTCATCCATCCATCCCATCCAATTGTCCACTTTTCAGTTCTTTCCATCTGTTCATTTTTCAGTTCCTTTCATTCCATCCATTTGTCCATTTTTCAGTTCCATCCATCCATTTCCTTCATCTGTACATTTATCAATTCCATTCATGCATCATTACATCCAGTCGTCTATTTTTCAGTTTCATTCATCCATCCATCCATTCCATTCATCTGTCCATTTTTCAGTTCCATTCATCCTTCTCATCCAATCGTCCACTTTTCAATTCCGTCCATCTGTCCATTTTTCAATTCCACTTATTCCGTCCATCCATCCATTCATCCATTTTTTAGTTCCATCCTTCCATCAATTTTTCCATGATTTATTTTTCAGTTCCATCAATCCATCCATTCCATCCATCTGTCCATTTTTCAATTCCATCTGTCTGTCCATTTTCCAATTCCATCCATCCATTTTTTTTGTTCCATCCATTCATCCATTTTTTTTAGTTCCATCCTTCCATCAATTTTTCCATGATTTGTTTATTTTTCAGTTCCATCAATCCATCCATTCCATCCATCTGTCAATTTTTCAATTGCATCCATCCATCCATCTGTCCATTTTTCAATTCCATCCATCTGTCCATTTTTCAATTCCATTCATCCGTCCATTTTTCAATTGCATTCATTCATTCACTCCATCCATCCATTCAATACGTTAATTTGTTTTTCAGTTCCATCCTTCCATCCATTCTTCCATGATTCGTCCATTTTTCAGTTCCATCCATCCATTCCATCCATCTGTCCATTTTTTTTTGTTCCATCCATTCCATCCATTCATCCATTTTTCAATTCCATCCATCTGTCCATTTTTCAATTCCATCCATCCATCCATTTTTTTAGTGTATTCCATTCATCCGTCCATTTTTCAGTTGTATTCATTAATTCACTCCATCCATCCATCCATCCATCCATTCAATACGTTTATTTGATATACAGTTCCATCCTTCCATCCATTCTTCCATGATTCGTCCATTTTTCAGTTCCATCCATCCTTTCCATCCATCTGTCCATTTTCCAATTCCATCCATCCATTTTTTTAGTTCCATCCTTCCATCAATTTTCCATGATTTATTTTTCAGTTCCATCAATCCATCCATTCCATCCATCTGTCCATTTTTCAATTCCATCCATCTGTCCATTTTTCAATTCCATCCATCCATCCATTTTTTTTAGTTCATTCCATTCATCATTCCATTCATCTGTCCATTTTTCAATTGCATTCATTCATTCACTCCATCCATCCATCCATTCAATACGTTCATTTGTTTTTCAGTTCCATCCTTCCATCCATTCTTCCATGATTCGTCCATTTTTCAGTTCCATCCATCCATTCCATCCATCTGTCCATTTTTCAATTCCATCCATCTGTCCATTTTTCAATTCCATCCATCCATCCATTTTTTTTAGTTCATTCCATTCATCATTCCATTCATCCGTCCATTTTTCAACTGCATTCATTCATTCACTTCATCCATCCATTCAATACGTTCATTTGTTTTTCAGTTCCATCCTTCCATCCATTCTTCCATGATTCGTCCATTTTTCAGTTCCATCCATCAATTCCATCCATCTGTTCATTTTTCAAATCCATCCATCTGTCCATTTTTCAATTCCATCCATCCATCCATCCATTTTTTTTTAGTTCCATCATTCCATTCATCCGTCCATTTTTCAATTGCATTCATTCATTCACTTCATCCATCCATTCCATCCTTTCATTTGTTTTTCAACTCCATCCTTCCATGATTTGTCCATTTTTCAGTTCCATCCATTCATCCATTGCATTCAGTCTTTTAAATTCCGTCCATTTTTCGTTTATATTCATTCCATCCATTCATCCATTTTTTTTTAATTCCATCCATCCATCCTTTCGTCCATTTTTCAGTTCCATCCATATATATATGTGTGTGTATACTTTAGTGTTTTTTAGTCCACCTTTACAGCAATAGAAGTTCAAGTACAAGTCTGTGTGTGTTTAAGAGAATGAAACTCATCAATTACAATATGTAGGTTCTTGCGGTCAGTCGGGACATCTCTCCAGAGAATCTGAAGGCACTCAGTCTAATAAACCAGAGACTAGACATTTGGCTCGCAGGCTAGATTGTCTGGGTCATACCTTACATCAAAGTCCAGCCATTGGTGTGTGTGTGTGTGTGTATGTGCATTTTACTCACTAGTGTGTATATCACTAAAAATGTCTAAAATGTAAAAGTCACTCTTTGTTTTACTCTAATTACTCTTTATTTAGTTTTTTTTTATTTGGTTATAATAAGTTTTAATTGTGAAATGTGACTGTCCAATTAAGTTTGTACATGTTTTATGTGCTGTTAATGAAGAATAGCACAAAAAAAAAATGCTAGAAAGTCAGTTTACATGACAACACTACATTTCCCATCATGCAGTGTGGAAAATCCACCAATTACACATCTAATTAACATGTTTTGCTCTTTATTAAGAGGGTTTATATGCCTTCTGTCTTTTCTTATTATAACCAAAGTGAATTAATAAGCTGTTTTTATTGTCATTTCTAAGCATCATTGCTCGTCCACTATGACTTTTGACCCTTCCTTTGCAGAGGTTCATGCTGTGGCAATTCATCACCAATTCTGGCGGTTTTAGGACACCCTGATATCTGAACATTTGGCCTCTCTTGCGCTGTTCAAAAGTATGTCATACAGAACTGTGAATGATTCACATTGAAAACACAGATGGTGCTTGCTGGGTCTTTTTTTTCCTGCTTCCCAACAACACACAGTCCAAGTCTCCTTATATGACTGTGATATTTTTCGTCAGTGCCAGCAAAAGAACCAAACAACACATTTCTAGTGCCAGTTTTGACCGGTTTTGGGACGGTGCGCGCAGTGTACGGGCCAGAAAGGAACTGCTATTTCAGAGCTGCACCGAATATATGAGAGGAAGCTGCAAGATAAATCAAGACCGAACTGCATCCTCTTTCCCAGTGAAAATCCCCTTTCTAATGCCAGAGATACATGGGTTAGCCACAATACAATTATGAACTTTATTATTTTTTTTAAATATATCTTTTAAATTATATATATATAATATATATATATATATATATATATATATATATATATATATATATAATTTTTTTTTACATTTTACATATATATAAAATGTATTATTAAAAAGTAAATATTATGGTTTATAATTTTAATTTAATTTTAAATAGAAATACAACATGTGTTAATACTTATATTATTTTTCGCTGTCTGTGTGGCTTTAAAGATTATAAAACATTTTTTTTTTTTTTCAGAATAATGTATACTCATAAATTGTGGAAGTTCTGTCTGATTCACCATATTTTCTCCAAATGTGTTGGATTTGCTGTGGATTTATTTGGAGAGTATATGTTGTCCTGTGCTTTGCCTGTTCTTCTTGGTTGAGCTGTGTTGAGATGGGCTGCTGGTCCTGCTGGTTCTTGCTTTGGTGTTCAGTGTTGCTGTATGTTTTGTGAATTAATATGCCCTGATTCTTTGCTCTACTGAACTGTGTTGTGCTGCCATATGCTACAAACACGAACATGCATGCAAACACGCACACACTGCAGATCTCTTCCAAAGCCTAGTGAGCTGCCTTGCCGACACAGGCAGAAGGTTCTCATAAGTAAACCTCGTAGGTAAATGATTTGGAACGTTCTGCAAACGCAGCAACACCAGTAGTGCTCTTCATGGGAGACTCGATTTACAATTGATTCAAGTAGAGTTTGGCAATGGCATTTTGCTACATTTTTAATGCCACACTCTAATAAACATCAAAATACATAAATATTTATCTGTATTAAATAAAAAGTATGGTGTCTATTTATTATAACCAATTCAAAGAAAGCATTGTTTTCTTTTAAAAGTGTTGAAGCAATAGAAAATGACTATTAAATAACAATTCAAACCTATAACAATTAATTGCATTTTTTACATGTTTAAACAATTCAAAAATATATTTTACAATAATGAAAAAAAATATATTAGAAACAAAGCTAAAATATCTAATTAATTTTTTATACAATTCAAAAATTATTTATAATTTTTATCTAATAACTTTTTGTGTGTGTGTGTATATATACTTTAGAATATATATATAATTCTAAAATATATTATGTATGGAGAACGAGAAATTACTTAAGTATAAATAAATGAATAAATACATAAATGCAGAATTAAATAAATATTAATTAATGACTAAATAAATGTAGCAATGCATAAGTAAATGAATGAATAAATAATTCAGTCAAAAGTGTCATTTTTAATTGTGCTATTTTTGTACCATTTGTTATACTACATTTATTTCTACATTTATTTATGCATTTCTGTATATCTACATTTTTCAATTCCTTTCATTCCATCCATCCATT
>JAHKKF010511549.1:0-24308 GCA_019740295.1 Labeo calbasu
ATCATAAAACGTTTTGTTCTGGAAGTGAGTTAATACTTTAAATCAAACATTAGAAGTCATTCATTGTGTGTTTTTAGTACATTTTTTTCTGTGTCAAGAAGAAAAACTAGTTTCACTGTCTCGGAAATGGCACTGAGAGTAGTGTTTATCCATTAAAGACGTTTGTAGCTCCACTTCAATGTTTAGGTTCTTTTTCATATAGATTAATTAATCCTCCTCCTCATGAAAATCGATTTCATGAATAATTATGAATGGCTCACTCCTAATGTTTTCATAATTCAAAGCCGCTAAATATTTGATGTGGTAACCCTGAAATCACTTTATTTTCTGTATAGAGCTGCTGTCAGAGTGAAAACACAATGTGCTGCTGCAGTAACGAGGATGCCCACATACCGCAGGATGTGTGAAACAGATCTGAGACATTAATTTTAGCTTGTTAAGCACCTCTAATATTCAAATATTTATTCATACCTAGATGAATGTTTGGCTGAGTACATTTAGTTTTGGATACAGTACTTCAGACGCTCAAAGTATGGCATGACCACGAGAATCACAGACAAAACAACTGAGGTTCATGTGGTCTGTTTGGTGCTAGGGTATGATTCTGTTACATGCCTATGCAAAAATCTTCAATATGATACAAGGGTGGTTTCAGAGCAAGGTGCTCTGAAAAGCATGTTGCTTTGTGGTTTCTTGATAGGTGTTATGTGTGGTTGTTTTTTGACTGGTTTCTGGTTCAAGTCAAAAAGTCCATATAATAATAATAGTGACATTTTAGTCTGTAGATATGGCTTGGGTCCTGATATTTTATCAGTTTTGTAAACCTGTTAAACACAATCGATGCTTGTTGATGATTCTTTTCTGCTCACCCTCAGGTTTCTCCAGGATAACTGCATTAGTACTGTTTCCATTCAAGCTTTTAGTGGACTATATAAGCTGCAAAAACTGTAAGTGCCTTTTTTTAACAAAATATTTTTTGTCAGTGTTAAAACATCCCACAAATATATTCTGAGAAAAGCTCAGCACTGGATTTGAAATGAGTTCAGACAGTGTTTCTGACCCTTATCTACAGTATATGGGAAGATATAGAAAAAGAAAAAGCATGAATGAGCGATTGTATTTGCTCGATCTTGTGTTGTAGATGTTTGAGCCAGAACTGCATCTCCCTGCTTTCTCCTGGAGTGTTCAGTGATCTTCATAAACTCAAGTGGCTGTGAGTATAAGCAACAACACATCAACAAGCTGTAAATATTGTTTTTATATGAAAAATGATTATAACATTGCCATCATCCAAGATCAGCAATCTCCACGTAAAACTGATCAGGCTGACCAAACCACAAGTCGTAGAAACTTGACACTTGGAGGGATGGTAGTACTCACACCGTCTACAACGTCACCAAGTACCAAAAGTACTAAATCGCTCATAACTCCTAAATGGTTCATTGCAGGCTGAAGTGTCTTATGGCGTTGGCAAAATTTTCAGGCGTTACGCATTTTTTGCAAAAACATACTTTTGCGAAGTAGTTCTAGGTTGAACTTTCGACTCTCCATTGCAAAGGATGCCAAAACATTTGAAAGACGCAAGGCCACTTTTACTGACATGGCTATAAATTTGGAAGGAAATGAGATATCTTCTCCAAACTCACAACGCATATGTAAGAGTTGAATCTGAGGTCACATGAAAAAGTTGCAGAGTTTGGCCATGTCCTATCAACATGAAAATTGGTACACACAGTCTTGCTTCAGAGTGCCACAAGTGGCTATGAGTACATTTATGTATCTCAAAAAGCATGGTCGTCTTAGGCAGATGAATTTTGAGCACCTATTGAATGAGCTTAACGGAGTTTGATCGGAATGAAACTCGGTGGGCCTGTTCGACTCGCGTCCCTAAAGATCTGTGAGAAATTTGAAAGAAATCAGCCACTGTGGGGCAATATTGCATTTTTCAAGAGCATAAATAATTGTCTGTTGTGTGGTTTTTCACACATATTCATAATATTAGTATCATACGATAGATCTCTTTATTTCGAACAACTTTGCCTCTAGAACCACTACTGTCAATCAAATTGTTTGTTGAATGATTGAGAAAATATAAAAAACTTTTGCAAACTAGTCCTAGGTTTTTCATTCAATCTGGAAAGAAAAAACAGTGCAGTGCAATTCTCTAGGACTCTCTAGGACAATAATTATCAAAAAAAAGCTACAATGGGGTAGAAAATGGACCTGTCCAAAAATGCCCAAAAACCCATAAAGCCTATATGAAAATTTCACGAAACCTGGCGAGCACATGCGACAGGTGATTTTAAACAAGCATGCAAAGTTTTAGGGAGATCGAACCACAGCTGGCATTATAACAGTCATAAACATAAAAAAAAAAACATATTTCTATTGCAAATCATCTGCATTTGCCAAAAATGCTTTTTAAATAATTGATTTAGGTGGTTACAGGCTTACTGAATAATATGCAATGTCTTTTTTCATATGTGCTTAAAGGGGTCATCGGATGCCCATTTTCCACAAGTTGATATGATTCTTTAGGGTCTTAATGAAAAGTCTATAATATACTTTGGTTAAAAATTCTGAATGGTAGTATAAAACAATACCCTTTTTACCCTGCCAAAATCAGCTCTGCAAAAATCATCCTGTTCTGGTCAAGGCTGCTTTAAATGCAAATGAGCTCTGCTCGCCCCGCCCCTCTCTTCTCTCTGTGGAGTGACGAGCCTGTTTACTTTAGCCGCATTTAGCCGCTAACTAGCACATTATTAGGAAAGGCAATCGCAAAGATTAATAAAAAAAAAAAACCTTATACTCACTTCTGCTGTAAGTGAAGCTAGATCACGAATGATTTGCACAAACATAGACGGATATATGTAGATCGGGAGGCCCATTCCCTTCACAAACAAACGTAATCCACTGCATCTTCAGAAGCTCAGATGTCGGGAGTAAATGACGACCACTACGTTCATTATTACATTCATCAGCACAACACCTCAATTGTTCAATTCTTGTCTAACTTACATGCCTGCTCCAGCATCAAAACATGGAGGTTGGACTGTTACAACTGATGATAAGACTCTCATGTCAATCAACTATCGTGGGAGCGGCCTCTGTCGGTGTGACACCACGACAGGCATCTGAGAATGGCTCGATTTGAAAAAGGGCATATTATTTTTACAGATTAATTAAAAACCACTGCATGGATTTTTATCATTATAGGGTAGATTTGTGCATACACTGCCAACACACATTAATGTTCAAACAACATGTATAAGTGAACTTAGCGTCCGATGACCCCTTTAAATGTCTTCAAGCGTTTGAACCCCGCTAATTGCTGCTTGCAGCTATATTTAAAATTGAAAATAGTTGCATAATGTTTTACCGTGATCCATTTTTCCCAGAAAGTTAAAAATCAGCATTTACTTAAAATTATGTTAACACTTTATAATAGGTAACACTTACTCACTATTAACTATGACTTTTCCCTTAATAAATTCCCAATTTGCTGCTTAATAGTTAGTAAGGTAGTTGTTAAGTTTAGGTATTGGGTAGGATTATGGATGTAGAATAAGGCATTAATATGTGCTTAATTAGTAGTAATACATGGCTAATATTCTAGTAATATGCATGCTAATAAGCAACTAGTCAAGAGACCGTAAAATAAAGTGTTACCCCAAACTTTTGAACAGTAGCAGAGCTGTACTGAATCCACGGGTTGTGGTGAATTAAGGAAAGGCAGCGAAACTCATCCAAAACCAGTCCATTATTTTTGGTTGGTAATTTAAGGACATTTTTGCAGGTTTCTGAAGTGTTATTTCATCCTATTTAGGATTTTGGATGACAATCCCATAACAACAATTACAGCCAACACATTTACTGGCCTAAGTTCCCTCTTCTTCCTGTAAGTCTTCATAAATCTTCATTTATGAAGTGTTGAATGTGCTCATTTCCTTCTTTTGTTTAAACAAATCTTACTATTTGTATCTAAAGTGCTGTTCTTCAGAATCAATGTCTTTTATAATTCCAAACGAGTTGATTCAGTCACAAAAAATATTGTTCGGAAAACCATAATATTACATTGGAACTATTTTAAGTCTGTGCACTGTAGTTGTCTGTATGAAGTGTCTGCTGACAGGTTATGATGTTCTGGCTGTACAGGTCAATGGTGAACACCTCTCTAGAACAGCTTCCACCCACCAGACTCTGCATCCATATGCCCTTTCTCAGCTGGCTGTAAGTATCCGCTTCTCTGCTACTTAATATAAATGTCACGACTTGATTTTGTATTCAGTTGAGTTAGGAAGATGCTGGCAGTATGCAGCGGGGCAGCTCAGGTTTGGGAACATAGCTACGATATACTGGAGTACTCAGAAACCACCTGCTATTCTTTACTCATCAAAAATTGATATCTCACAAGACAATAGAGGTACCCACTGTGTTTGAGCTGATTAAACAATTGAGCTGATTAAAGATGTACTGTGAAACATTGTGAACTGGTTTCATGGCAAAAAACTCTGGTATGTAAAGTCTGGTATTTATTTAGGTAATTTCATACTTTAGTAGAAGTCAAGTTGTCATCGTGTTGGAATTTAAAGTATATATATATATATATATACAGTGAAAATATCAGTAAAATATTAGTGATAGTTGTTCATGAGTCCCTTGTTTGTCCTGAACAGTTAAACTGTCCGCTGATCTTCAGAAAAATCCTCCTGGTCCCACAAATTCTTTGGTTTTCCAGTGTTTTTGTGTACTTAAACCCTTTCCAACAATGACTGTATGATTTTGAGATCCATCTTTTCACACTGAAGACAACTAAGGGGCTCATATGCAAGTATTACAGAAGGTTCAAACGCTCACTGATGCTTCAGAAGGAAAATCAATGCATTAAGATCTGGGGGGTGAAAACTTTTAATTTGAAGATCAGGGTAAGTTTAACTTATTTAGTCTTCCGGGAAACATGCAAGTACCTTCTGTAGCTTCTGAAGGGCAGTACTAAATGAAAAAATATGATATTTCGACAAAATAAGAAAAATGTCTTACATTCTTTTCAAAAGTTTACACCCCTGGCTCTTGATGCATCGTTTTTCTTCTGGAGCATCAGTGAGCATTTGAAACTTCTGTAATAGTCGCATATGAGTCACTCAGTTGTCCACAGTGTGAAAATGTGGACACAATGTGAAATATCTTATTCAGGTCAGTACTAAATAAACAATGCATGCATGAGGTATGATCCCTCTTATTTTGTTAAAATAATTAACATTTTGCAGATTCTGCAAGGTGTGTGTAAACTTTTTACATATAATGTACATCTTTAGCATTTCTTTCTGCATTACCATTAGATTTTTGGCTGTTTTCAGATTGCACACTGTATCATTAGATTTTGGGCTATTTTCAGCTTGCACACTGGTTTGAATGCTACCAGGGGCTCATCCTTCTTTATACCACCTCTGTAGTACAAGAACAGTATGTTCTCAGTTGCTAATGCACTGAGCATGTTATTCTCTCTTTGGCCATGGTGTCCGTCAGTGACAGCCAAGAGCAACAGAAAGATTTGGATTTCACTGATGTGAGGACGTGTTTCTATGAGTAACACCAAATCATCTTAGACCTTCAGCTGTCATGTTATCTTTGAATATTATGTATATATGAAATACATGTCAGTTTGCCTGTATTTACTGAAATGTTGCATAGCATTTTTATTTGCATTATGAATGTTTACTCATCAATAAACATTGACGTTCTTTTAAAGGGATTTCGAGGGGAATCAGATTCAAACTTTGGGCTTGTCAACTTTACTCGGTTGTGAACATCTGACTGTGCTGTGAGTGGTAATATTATTAGTATTAATATTTTTTAGTTGAAGCTAATTATACCATCTGTATGGTAGGCTTTAAAGGGATAGTTCACCCTCATGTCGTTTCAAACCTGTAAGACCTTTGTTCATCTTCAGAACACAAATTAAGACATTTTTGATGAAATCCGAGAGCTTTCTGACCCTGCGTAGACAGCAACGCAACTGACAAGTTCAAGGCCCACAAAGGTAGTGAGGACATTGTTAAAATATTCCATTTGACATCAGTGGTTAAACCTTAATTTTAGAAAGCTACGACAATACTTTTTGTGCACAAAGAAAACAGAAATAACAGCTTTATTCAACATTCCTTCTCTTTCCATGTCAATCTTTTGGGAACCATGGCCACAGCTTTAGTTTTATAGTTTTTTATATTTTTTTATTTCAGTTTTAGTTTGAGCTATTTTAGTACTTAAAGAAAAAAATGAAAAATATTGTCTTGGCAACTAGCTGAAATAAAAACAAGTGCAAGCATTTGAACTACAATAACCCTAACTGTTGCAAGTAATAAAAATTAAACTAAATCCCCCCCTTGCTTTAAAGTCAGTTTAGGTACTTTCTGAGCTCCAGCTGATAACAGACGGTTTTAAAAATGGAAACAATTATAGAGAACAGATTGAGAAGTTCCAAATCAGAACCCTCTTGATTCGTTTTATGATCTTCAGTTTTCTCATCCTTGCTGTCTTTTAGGTCGTTGAGAGCCAACCTCATCAAGAGTCTGCCAGAGAACACCTTCCAGTCTCTGCGCATGATGGGAGACCTGTAAGTGAAACATTGCTATGAATGAGTGTGAATACAAACCAAAGGGGTTACTGAGTTATTAGTGAGTTTAATTTGACATGCCCTCTTCACTTTTGCAGGGATCTGTCCAGCAACTTGATAAAGGAACTTCCAATCAGTATATTCAAAGATTTACCCTCATTGCAGATTCTGTGAGTAATAGTGATCAGATGAATAAAACTATTTGAATTTAGAATGATTTCTGAAGGATCATGTGACCAGAGTAATGATGCTGAAAATGTAGCTTTGATCACAGAAAAAAATTACATTTTAAAATATATTCAAATTGAAAACAGTTATTTTAAATAGTAAAAATATTTCAAAATTTTACTGTTTTTGCTGTACTTTGGATCAAATAAATGCAGGCTTTTAAAAAACATTAAAAACCTTACTGTTCAAAAACTTTTGACTGGTAGTGCATATATGTAATTGTGCTGCTGTCTGTAAGTACACTTTGTTATTACGTATAATTTTCGCATTGAGTTTCACTACAAAATGACCTCCTGTGTTTTCTCATTTGTAGGAATCTGTCCCAAAACCCTCTGGACCACATCCACCCAGGCCAATTTAACCACCTAATTCAGCTCCAGTCTCTGTAAGTAACAGCATTATCTGAGTTTTCATGAGATTTCCAACAATAAATGTTTAAAAAAAAATGTAATATGCTGTAGCGACCACACAACACAGGTAGGTTTCCAAATGAAATGAGTCTCAGATGGAGTTGAGTTAGTGTTTGTGGGCTTGTTTCGGGCTGCAGCGCAGATTGACGATAAAACAAACAAACAAACAGCAGACCAGGCTGTGTTCCAGAATCTGAAATTCTAGTAATCACTGAGGCTCAGAGTTTGTGAACGGTGAGCGGATGGAGGTCAGCGGAATAACCGAAGGCTCCTGATAAAGGACTGAATAATAAAGCTTGAATACTCTGTTTCTGCAGTGGCCTGGAGGGAGTGGAGATCCCAAATATCCAGACAAGCATGTTCCGCCCCATGGATAACCTCTCCTACATGTGAATATCCCATTCTGCTTTCAATTAGTTTGAATATATAATTAGTTCTCTACTGTGAGGTGACACACTCACACAAAGGTTTTTGAACAGTAAGATTTTTAATGTTTTTTAAAGAAGTCTCTTCTGCTCACCAAGTCTGCATTTATTTGATATTATGAAATATTTGTACTATTTAAAATAACTGTTTTCTATTTAAATATATTTTAAAAATGTAATTTATTCCTGTGATCAAAGCTAAATTTTCAGCATCATTACTCCAGTCTTCAGTGTCACATGATCCTTCAGAAATCATTCTAATATGCTGATTTGCTGTTTAGGAAACATGTATTATTGCTATTATTATAATAATAATTATTATTATTATCATTATCATCAATATTTAAAACAGTTGAGTACATTAAATACAAGATCAGCATATATATATATATATATATATATATATTATTTTTGAGGAATTATAGAAATTAATACTTTTATTTAGCAAGAATGCTTTAAATTGATCAAAAGTGATGATAAAGACATTTATAATATTACAAAAGATTCTATTTCAGATAAATGCTGTTCTTCTGAACTTTATATTCATCAAAGAAACCTGAAAAAATTATATTCAGCTGTTTTCAACATAATAATAATAATAAGTGTTTTTGAGCAGCAAATCAGAATATTAGAATGATTTCTGAAGGATCATGTGCCTGGAGTAATGATACTAAAAATTGAACTTTGAAATCACAGTATAAATTACATTTTAAAATATATTCAAATAGAAAAGAGTTATTTTAAATAGTAAACATATTTCAAAATTTTACTGCGTTTAAATAAATGCAGGCTTGGTGAGCAGAAGAGACTTCTTTAAAAAACATTACAAACAAAATTCACAAAGTTCAAAAACTTTTGACTAGCAGTGTATATTTATGTGCTATTATGTGCTAGTTTTACACATTTTTATATACCATGTATCATAAAAATTGGTTATTTTTAAAAGTCTGTGATATTTTGAAATTATTACATAATAATATTATATTTTAAACAAGTGCGATGTTTTAGTGATATCGGAACCGTTTCACACTCACAAGCGAGTGTTATGGTGGACGCCCATTTCCGCTATCATTTTATAAATAATACTGTTTTTGTGTCACAGAATGTAGTTTTAAGAGTTTTCAGGCGAGAACGTACTTGTTTAGACTTCAAATATGCATCTACCTGTGTGATATTGCTCATATATAATATAATATAAAATAAAAAACATATTTTTTAAATTTAAATGTATAAAATAATATTTTATGATATAATAAAATATCACAATAAATATGTAAAGCTGAATAAACTAAAGGTGAATAAATATATAATTTCAGCAGGGTTTAAAAAAATAGCTTAACTAATTAAATAACTGAAGTATTAATTAAATATTCATTTTAAAATATACATTTATTATTCATATATATTGTTTCTCAGATATTTCAAGAAGTTCCAGTACTGCTCTTACGCCCCACATGTCCGAAAGTGTAAACCGAACTCAGACGGGCTCTCGTCTTTTGAAGATCTGCTTGCTAATGTGGTTCTTCGTGTGTCGGTGTGGGTCATGGCTTTTATCACCTGCTTTGGAAACCTCTTTGTCATCGGGATGCGGACGGTCCTGCGGGCTGAGAACAACCTGCATGCTCTCTGCATCAAGGTTTTGTGCTGTGAGTACCAGAGGTATACATTTTACCTACGCCCACATTATACTAAACGCTGAATATGCTTTTAAGCATGCGGCTAAGTCTTTAAAGAGATCAGGGTTAATAACACCAGAGGGCACATAGATCTGTTTTTAGAGTTGATTTCTGCTATAATTGGCTGACTGTTATGAAACTATTGTGACGCAAGCAAAGCAGCTGGCAGCTAGCCGTTTTCTAGGGCAGCAAGCTTTCAAATTATAAGTGTTCCTGTACCCATCATGTCCTCTCAATCAATTATGTCGATGATTACATATAGAAAGTCTTTTTTACCTTAAAAATTATGTGTATTTTCATCCCACCCCATGTGACAGCAGTTGACAATATTATTTAGCTCTGGACGAGCATGTCTGAGATATTTGAAAACCATTTTCTCCAGGTCCTCTTGCTGTCAGTCGCCTTTAACCAAAGAGTCCCACTGTTGACAGTCTCCCGCCTGACATTCAGCTTGAAAGGCTGTCGTGATTGGACAGAAAATCTATAACCTTGTAACAATTCTATTCGCACAGGATTCGCTCTCTATTACAATCACATTCAGTAATCAATTCTAACTCTTGCTGGAGTTCTTGAGCTGGTGCCATTAATCAGTGCACCCTGTTTGGCATGGGAAACACTTCCATTTGAGCCTGCAATATCATTAGCACATGTGCTTCGGTCACGTACCTGTGCTGTGCCTCGTAAAAGCTGATTTCTGGCCTGGTTGTAATTTGTCTTTTAAAAATAACATTTTGTATGTGCAAGCTCTAACATTCTGGCGCAAGCCCAAGTTGTTCATTAATGAGTTCTGTTACTGGCATCCAGTGAGTAATAGCTATTTACCACAATGCATCATTTGTCCCTAGGTGCAGATTGCCTGATGGGGGTCTATCTGTTTTTCGTGGGGGTCTTTGATGTGAAGTTCCGTGGCGAGTACAACAAGAACGCTAAACTGTGGATGGACAGCCTGGAGTGTCGTATCATCGGCTTCCTGGCCATGTTGTCCTCTGAGGTTTCCGTCATGCTGCTCACTTATTTGACCATGGAGAAGTTCCTGGTCATTGTGTTTCCTTTCAGCCACCTGCGACCGAGCAAGTGCCAAACATTCACCGTTTTGACCTCAATATGGCTGCTGGGTATCTCTATAGCTGCAGTGCCTCTGCTTAATGAGGATATGTTTGGGAATTATTACGGACACAATGGAGTGTGTTTCCCTCTTCACTCTGAACGACTGGAAAAGCCCGTTGCAAAGGGATATTCCACTGGAATTTTCCTTGGTGAGTTCTGAAAAATATTTATGTAGTTATGAAGATTAAAGGAGTTGTGTAATAGATTTTCTTGGCTTTATGAAATAAAAAAGAGCTACTCCAATGTTAGATACTCCTGATACTTAATCCAAAGTACGGCAAAAACTGTAAAATTCTGAAATATTTTTACTATTTAAAATAACTGTTTTCTATTCGAATATATTTTTAAATGCAATGTATGCCTGTGATTTCAAATCACATGATCCTTCAGAAATCATTCTAATATTCTGATTTGCTGTTACAAAAAACATTTATTATTATTATTATTATTATTATGTTGAAAACAGCTGAGTATAATTTTTTTTAGGTTTCTTTGATGAATAGAAAGTTCAGAAGAACAGCATTTATCTAAAATAGAAATCTTATGTAACATTATAAATGTCTTTATTATCACTTTTGATCAATTTAAAGCATCCTTGCTAAATTAAAGTATATAATAACTGTTTCTTGAGCCTATTATAATGATTTCAGAAGAATCATGTGACACTGAAGACTGCAGTAATAATGCTGAAAATTAAAAAAAAATAGATTTGATCACAGGAATAAATTACAGTTTAAAATATATTCAAACAGAAAGCAGTTATTTTAAATATTTAAAAAAATCACAATATTACTGCTTTTGCTGTATTTTGGATCAAATAAATTCAGACTTGGTGAGCAGAAGAGACCTCTTAAAAAAAAAAACATTAAAAATCTTACTGTTCAAAAACTTTTGACTGGTAGTGTATATTTACAAATATTCATGGGATGGCAAACCTGAATTTTCAGTAGCATTAGTCCAGTCTTCAGTGTCACATGATTCTTCAAAAATCATTCTAATATGCTGATTTGCTCCTTAAGAAACTTTTCCTATTACTATCAATGTTGAAAGATGTGGAATATATATTATTTTAGTGTAAACTGGCATTTTTTCAGCATTGTTTGATGAATAGTAAGTTCAAAAGAACAGCATTTATTTATAATAGAAATCTTTTGTAACTTTAAATGCCTTTACTGACACTTTTGATCACTTTAATGCATCACTGCTGAATAAAAGCATTATTATTTTAAAAATCTTGCTAATTTAAAATAATTACTCATTATGTATACATAGAAATTAGCCAATCATAACAAATGCCACATATTATAAATTATATAATATGTAAAATCCACCTGTCAGGGTCAGAAACACAGAGTGGGATATGATGGGCTATTTTTGATGCAGGAAACTAACAAATTCCAATAAAGTGTGGAATATGGCTCCTTTACAACAGTTAAATGTTGTCTAAGCTTCAATATTCCGAAGAATATCTGTCTTGTATTTGTGCCACATATTGTTAATTGCTACGGATGACAGTCGTTCATTCACGACACCAACCATACTGAACTGATGAAAGCTATTTTCCAGCACATTAAGCCGTACGCTCAGCGGCACACTTAAGAAACCTCTTAGTCACAGTGCAGAGATGGCCTTGACCTGTTTTCATTATGCCTTGTGCTATTGTTCAGTCAGAGATTTATGTTTATGTTTGTAGGACTTAACCTGGTGGCCTTCCTCATCATTGTCGTCTCCTACTCGAGCATGTTTTACTCCATCTATAAGACAGGCATCAATGCCACAGAGCTGCGTGGACGGCTGCACAGGGATGTGGCAATGGCACATCGATTTTTCTTCATCGTGTTCTCTGACGCCCTCTGCTGGATTCCCATATTCCTGGTCAAAATCCTCTCCCTGCTGGAAGTTGAGATACCAGGTTAGTTGGTCCTAAAGCTACATGAAACAAACAATGCACTATATATTCACTAAAGGAAAATGTCTTATATTTTATGTCTCTCTCAGGAACAATCACGTCTTGGGTGGTGATCTTCATCCTCCCCATCAACAGTGCCTTGAATCCCATCCTATACACATTAACCACCAGTTTCTTCAGAGAGCAGGTTGAACTTTTATGGTGCCATTGGCAGAGACAGCCAAGACTCAAACAGGACCGCAAGAGCCTCACCAGCTCCATTATCTACACGGACCCCTCAAGGTCTTCTTTCTACCATCGCAGCTACAACCCACAGACATCTATCTTAGACATAGATGGCAGGTATAGATGAAAATGTTCTATATATATGGACATTGCATTTGTCTGTAGTGGATCTACAGATTTCAGAGTGCTGGAGCACTTAAAGACGATGTCCTGGTTGAGCCTCTGCGCTGGTGAACACGCAGAATCATGGACTGCAGTCAGATGCTATAATGAAGGCCTACGTTAGATGATGTGTCTAAAGATAATATGGTTGGACAATAATAAAAAAAAGCATTAAGAGTAAACATAAAGAGCAAGATATCCTGACACTGTGCTCTCGCCGTTAGGATTTTAAAATGGCTGAATTTGGTATAACCTTGCTTGTCAGTAGGTTTTCGGATCATAATCTGATCTGTTTCTTGAGATTGACTGAAGAACTGGTTGACTTTTAAACTGTGCAACAGCCAACAGTGGGCATATATTTGTATTTTGCATATGTATATGCTGTATTTTGCATATGTAGAGGGTTTGCACTTACGTCACGATTTGGTCAGTTACATGGATACATGACCATATTGGTGATTTTTAAAGTAAACAACAGCATGGATTGCATGGTTGTTCTGCTAATTTATGCTGTCTAAACCACAGAAAAAACAGGTGGAAGCTGCTAAATCATATAGAAAAAGACTAAAGTTAATAGGCGCTAAAGATACCAACGAGCAGTATTAATTAAGATATTAGCCTAATATTTCACCTACTTGACCAGAAATGATAAAAACAAACATGAATGTTGTCAAGATTTTTGCCCTGGAAATCCCGGTTCAGTTTGGCCAGCCACAAACGCTCTTTGTTTCTCAGAGTTTTTCACAGAATTTTTAACACTTTTCTACTCGATTTGTTACAGCTTTTGGCAGTCTATAGTAATTCAAATGTTTTTCCGGTCCGACCGATTAGTACAGCCCAAAACATGACAATAATTGACCATTTTCAGCAGCAATAATCAGCAAAATACGCGAGTTTTGTTCAGTTCAACTGCATTGTTTACATTAAGTTCCGCCAATATGGCCGAAACATGACGCTTCGTAAAAACACTCTATATGCTAAGTTATTCTTTTTTATAGTGTATATGTGTATTAAGTGTCTACAAATTAAAGATAAATCCCAACAAATGTTTCATGTTGTTTTTCTGGAACAAAAATTTTCATTTTGAATTCCTTAACATTTGTTTCTGCTTAGTAAAAAAAAATAAACTCTTTACTACTGTTTTACTTGGAGTAGCAAGTACACAAAATGGAGCTGGACTTCATACATTTTTATCAATCATGACATTCCTCAGCAAACCATAATAAACACTGTATTAATCACGAGTATCAACTCGACGACCATTTTGCTTACGCCACCAGAAGCTATTCACCGTCACGCAAGTTACAGCTTTTATCTCTTTAAACAGGGAAACTTCTGAAACCGTTTGTTAATGTTACGTTTACATACAATATTTCAACTCAGGAATTAACTGTGACAACAACTGTTGTGAGGAAACTTCTACTTTAGCTTCTCTAGGACATGTGCATGGAAGAGTAAACAAACAGATGCGTCGACGTACAAAAAACAGCACTCTGGTCTACTTAATTTTAGTCGGTCGATAGCAGAGATATATTTTTGTATGACAATAATTTCACGACTGTTCATGGTAACATATCCTGTTTTACTGGTATCGCTCAACGATTTCGCTTTTTTATACCAACGAGAACGGGTAAGTGGCGCCATCTTGTGAGTCAGAACGGTTACTACTACGACTATCGACTGCAGCTGCATGAAGGCCTCGGATTACATAAACACAACATACACACATAAACAGGTATTCCTATCGTTATGGGGACATTATATAGCCATAATGTTTCTATACTGTACAAACTGTATTTTCTATCCCCACCCTACCTACCCTAAACCTGCGCCTCACAGAAAACTTTATGCACTTTTAGATTTTCCAGACACTTAATTCTGCATGATTTCAAAGCTTGTTTCCTCATGGGGACATAAAAATGTCCCCACAAGGTCAGAATTATTTGGTTTCACTATACTTGTGGGGACATTTGGTTCCCATAACGTAGTGAATAGCACACACACACAAACAAACTTTTCTAAAAACCGCTCAGATGAACACAAATTTGGTAAGCAACGCTAAAATGTTTAATGAGAATTTAAAAATTGAAAAACGCATAACAAACTGTATTAAATGTTATTTAACTAGTCCAAATTTAAGCAATCTAAGTTACAATTATTTATATTAATTAATGTTCTTTGCTTTGCAAAAGTGTTATTGACGTCACAATAAGAAAAATATTTACACTGAAATCAATGTTTAAGTTAGCTGCGTAGTCAGATAGTCATAATATCAAAATAAACACCTTCGGGTTTGGACAAGTGTTTATTTTTCTACATTTAACGGCTGACTGGACATAATAATTCATTATTTAACACAGCTTATAACTGTTTAATTTCATCTTTATGGTTGCCCAGACTGTTTGACAAGCAGAAAATTCATAGCCAACTTGTACCACGCTAGTTTGAGGGCGCCGATGGGAGGGGCTTAACAAATGGGAGGAGCTTACGCCTTCTCGCTACTTGTTTGATTGACAGTCGTAACGAGGCAGAGGCTCCGCATACCTCGAGGCAAGTGAGAGAATTCACCGCAGACGCAGCAACTTTAGGATGGTGCAATAGTCGAGAAAACTCGTCTCCTCACAGGTACGTCCATTCGCTTACACTGACGACTGTCATTTGGAGCGGTTTAATCTGTCACCTCTGTAAATCCACACTTTATATTAAATATTCATCACTCGAACCCTATCCTTAACACATTTCCTAAACTCCGTTCTCTGAAATGGTTCTGTACCTGCATGAAGGCTTAGAACAGAAGTTTATTATGGTCGTGGGAAATGTTGCGTGATGAGGCTTACAACATGTTGCGCATGTGTTTATTTGGGATAAACTGGGGCGAATCAAACACTGACGTCTCTCCATTAACCAGCCCATTTAATACTTTTGAGGGAAATGCAACTATTAACATTATATCTGAGTAATATTATATTAGTAATTTGCATTATGTAATCGACCAAACCGTGTGACTTATACAGCTGTCCTACCAAAGTAATATTTTTCTACTTCTTTTTTTTAATTGCCTCTTGTTAAGGGAATAGATCAAAATGAACAGAATGATGCACTATGTCCTTTTAAATAAATAAAAAGCAACCATTAAGCATGTAGGCGTACATATCTGTAAATGAGCCTGTTAGAGGGAATGATAAAAGCTGCATGCTAAAATAAGTGGAATTTACTGTGCATAAACTGTAAAAGGGTTCATTTGTACACTGTATAAATAAATCTAAAAGACTGCTGATTTTAAATATGCTTAAAGTGCAAGTAACTATAGGTGAACTATTAAACGTGTTTCCAGTGTTTTGTATAACACTGTTGTTTGTAAAATATTACTAATAATTTAGTTTATGCTCTAGAACAATCCAGTAATAAGTGTATGCGGACACATTTTAGGTTTCTTGGTAAAGCTGCTTATATGGAACTGCAAAGCTGTTATATAAAGAATAAAAAAGCAATATGCAATTTTATGTAAATGAGGCTATGCAGCTAGAGAGACTGACAAACCTTAAAATGGAAAATGTAAACAGTTTTTGATTTAAATAGATATAAAGTGCAATTTACTAAGAGTGAACTGTTAGTTTAATGTATTAATGTTTAGATATGAATATAAAAACTGTTGTTTGTGAAATATTACTAGTAATTTAGTTTATGACTTAATAATCTAGAAAGTGGATGCATTTTAGGTTTCTTGGTGAAGCTGCCTATGTGGAACTGCAAAGTTGGTACATATTGTAAATAATACAATAGCAACATGCAACCATTCTGTATGTAGGCGTGCATTTATGTAAATAAATCCAGGCTGCTAAAAAGACTAAAAATTGAATGTTTTGTTTAAAAAAATGCAATTTACTGTGCATGAACTTTGGTTTCCACTATGTAGATATGAATATAAAAGTTGTAGCTCATTCTCTTTAGCTGTCGTTCCAGAGTGTATTGAATCATTCTGACAGAACATTCTCAGACATCTCTTTGAAGTTCATCCTACAGAAGCTTGTTTCTCAGGCAACCGTGCTGGTTTTAGTGCACTACTATAAATATGCGAGTAGGTGGGCAGGAGGTTTATGATCTGGTATCATTTACATAGTCATGTTCCTTTTCTGTTTCTTTAATGTTCTTCATGTTCATCCGCCAACACATATTTCCCTTGCATTTCATCTGAAGGTGCATGTAAGCATCGTCTAATTAGCCTGGATCGCATTTGTTTGCTGTTCAATTATGACTTGGCATGAACCTTGCCGTTCAGACAATGGCCGAGGCCTAGGGATATTCGCACACCAACGTCTTCATGTGTCACTTGAGACAGAGGGCGTCTTTTGTGAGTGTCAAACGCTTGATTGTTGAACCTGAGCCAACGGCTGATTTCCTCTTCCCATCTTGAAGGCTGAACAATGAACGTTTGTGTGTATCGATGCTGGCCACAGAAAAAGAACAGAATCACCTGGCCGTAACCAGATATGAGCAGCGTTCCTGGTGTCGGTGGCACCGGTTCTTTGCGATGCAATAGGGTGATGAGATGTAGGCTCCGCCCATTAGGAGTATTTGATCTGTCTGATTGGATGTAAGGCATTAGCCGTGCCTCTGTTTGCTAACAGGCGAGCAGTTAGAGGGACAGGTGCAGGGTGAGGACCCAGATGCCCTGAAAGACCCCATTATCAGTGGAGCGGAAAGATCCGGTACTTTCATACAGCAAACACAGGCCTCAGCCATGAGAATGCTGCATTCATTGGCATGACCTTAGCTGTATTATTTTAATTATTATTAATGAATATTATTGTATTATACATATTTAAATAAATATAATAAAATAATTAAAATAAATATTTATAATTTTAATATTTAACAAACCTCTAACCCTTACATTCAGAAAAAAAAAGTCCTGTTAAAAACAACCCAGCAATGGGTTGTTTTGACCAGCGATTGGGTTAAATGTTTAACCCAAAATTCTGGGAAGTTTTATTTATTTACACTCAAATATTGGTTAAAAAATTACTATACGCTTGGCTTAAAATGAACCTAAAATCAGACACATAATTACTAGAGGCATCAGCAATAATCAAAAGGTGAACATTTAGCAATTTTACAAATGTTCATTATTTAATTATTTTTTTATTCAACTTATTAATAAATGTTCATTTATTGAACATATTTATAAATGTTAATTTTCAACTTATTTTGGGTTCATTTTAAGCGATAGTTAATTTTAGTAAAACTACTCAATAAGTTGGGTTAAACATTTAACCCAGCTGGATTTGTCTGTATTTCACCCAGCATTTTTAGAGTATAGTATTAAACTTCAATTTGTGCTATAGACATAAATGAAACCTCAAGTCATGTGACTTGTTCAGTAGAGGAATGCTATTAATTTTTAAAGTGATCTGACTTATAATTTTTGCTGGGTGGACGATGATGACTGGTAAGACTTGGATTTTATTTTATTTTAACACCTACAAGCCTTTATTGTTATTCTGAACTGAAACTAAAACTATTAAAAATGTTTTTCTTAACTGAAATAAAGTTAAGGAATAACATATAAAGTTTGAATGAAAAAAACTGAAACTAAAATAAATTAATGCTAAATAGAAATTAAAAAACGTAATAAAAATGACAAAAACATAATGTAATTACTAAAACTTAAACTAAAATGAAAACTGAAAATATAATAATATAAGCTACAAGTCATCTATAAAAATGGGGCGGTCAAAAGATTAATCGCATGCAAAATATTAAGTTTGTGTTGACAATATATATGTGTAAAGTGTATATTAATTATATATATATAAATATATATATAAATACATACACATAAATGTATGTATTTAAATCTCTCTCTCTATATATATATATATAATTTTATAATATATAGATATAAATATTTTATATATAAACACAATTTTTCTTAAATATATACATGAATGTTTATATAAAATATATACGTGAAATATACGAACACAAACTTTATAAAAACTTTTTATAATAATAATTGTTATTATTATTTTAATAAATAATTTATTTCAGTATGAACTTCTAAAGCATCTTAAAACCTTTTTTTTTCACTTATTGTAATTTGATATTATGATATTGTCATGTGATATTATTGTTATTATTATTATTTTTTTCAATCTTTTTTTATTCTATTGTAATGGAGTGCTGTAACAGGGAAGCTACAGATGCAAATTAGCTATCTAGCTAACTTGTGCATGGTTCCTGTTAAATAAATAAAATAAACTAATCTAAACATCCTAAAGCAAGGTAGGGTTTCTAAGTATACAGCATAAGTTAAATGTACAGTTGAGCTTGATGTTTGGGTTTGTACATTTCGATGAAGAGCAGGTATATCTCTCTTAATGTGGTCAGAGTCTCGAAGCTCCAGATGGCAGCTGAAGCACTTTGACTGGACGTATGTGAGATCAGGTTGAAAGAGCTTCTTTGATGAGTCACATGATATGTTCTCACCATCCCCAGGCATTAAACTATTGGCTGGCACAGTGTAGTGGCTCAAAACTATTTAAAATGCTTTCTGCGTTTCCATCTTAATGGCCCTTACTGCTGGTTTTCCAAAATATAACTTGAGGAATTGATCTTCTAGAGGTCGTGTTGAACTAAAGCACTTTACGCTCAATATGCACATATGCTCCAAAGTGTTTGCACTTGTGCAAATGATTGAGAAACAACATGTTAAGTGGGTCAACAGAGACAAAGTACACACTCATCCAGCTGAGTGCGTCGGGTCGATTATTTGCAGTGCGGCAGATGTTTGTCGCTGTTGCTTACAATCGCTCCCTTCTTTTCTCTAGAATTTACAGATAAAGGCTCATCCAAGTACAGTTAACTTTAAATGAGTTTATTCTAATAATAGGCGTGCATCAATTATTTATATGGCCCTTCTCTGCGTATGCAAATTCAGATGGCCCTCGCCATGGCAACAGCTTGCTGAATTCTACCAGTGCCCAGAGGTGTTGGCTTCCTTCACCAAACTCTTGCCTACTTCACTCAGCCCACAGAGACCTGCTCTGCATTTCAGAAGCTTGTGAAACAGCTTTGCACATTAAAAGAGTCTGAAAACTCTTCGAAAGCATGCTTTGTGATGATGATGATAAATTATTACAAGTTTAATATATGTACTCCAGGTTTTGATATGATATACTCCATTTTTAGGCCTATGCATGACCTTATCAATTTTGTCAGTGTCCTTATTTTTATGGATTTTAATGGTGTTTTTTAAACATGCACGATTATGGCAAGTTGTGGGAGTTTTGCATATGCTTGTTTATACTTTTAACTCTAGAGGGCGCAGTTGCACCATTTTTTCTTCAAGATTGTACAGTACACCTTTTAAACAATCAGATTTGCATTTATGCAACTTAATTTACCTTAAAAGTGATATTGCTTTGTGAAATTGAAATGGGTTTTGGATTTAAAAAAAATAAGATTTAACAATCAATCAATCAATAGAAGTTGGTGCAAAGCTGACATTTTTGAAATCATATATATGACATTCTACAGAATTGGCCTAAAGTCAGAGTGTGAAACATCTTTTTCCAAAAAAATGTGTATATATGCAAATTGTGTAATATTCAAGGTACACATTTCTAGTAATTGTGCTCTCATGTTGAATTTTAAGAAAGTTTTTGAATATTTGTCCTCTCCCCAAATTTGTCACTTTTGAAATACAGTAATATATAATTTAATTAAAAGGGTTTTATTGACCTATTCAAATTTTACTTACATCTGCATTGTAAATATATATTTTTGCTATTTTATAACATTTTTTTTCAGAGATAAGTCAATAACAATTATAATTTTAACAATATTTCAACTGTAATTAATGAGAAATTTTTGTATTTTGAATCCTATTTTTTTGTAAAAGGCAAAAGTTGATCATACTGATTTCAAAGTTAAGGATTCATTAGTTTGAATATATACTGAACCAAAAACTATCATAACATCCCAGTTGATAATTCAGTATACTTCATTTTTGACAAAAACATTCCATGTTTCTGTAGTGACTGCACATTTTCGGCAGCGACATCACATTACAGCTTGCATACTAAAACACTAATATGAGGATTATGTGTTCTGTCACTAACGAAACATGTTTTGGTCGTGACTGTTTCGGTAGTATAACACCCAAAAAAATCAATGATATCACTACCGAAACTCCAACAAAAGTTTCTGTAGTGACAATTTTAGATACTTTTGAACCTAACTCAAAGATGCTAATCAGCACATGGTTAGCTAGCACTGTTCTGAACAGTTGTACACACATAAAAACTACATTTTATAAAATTACTCCCAAAAAAAAGTGCTTAATTGCAAAAAAAAAAAAAATGTTTGGTAGTGACGTTTCTTAAAATTACACACAGATTTTTCAGACTTTTGAACACATTTACCTCAAAATGTCAGGCCAAACTACTCAGCTTGTAGCTGTGAGAAAGTAGGACACATGTATATTTCCTGATCATAAATGTTTCTTAATTTACAAAGAAAATATAAAATAAATATATTTAACTTCACTTTATAAAAGAATCAAAAAGATACTTTTAAAAACACCAATGATATAATATATATATATATACAAATACAAATAAATATTTCAATATCATTTTCATAAGTTGAACTTTAGGGGTTAGGGCCAACTCCTAATTAAAAAAGTACCCAATAAATGATGATTTTAAATATATTAGGCTTACTAATAGTTTAAATATTATTGTGGGTTTCAGCAGATATTAGGGATCTTAGTATACATCTAAGATTTGTATACTTAAGTGCTTTTTAAACATATTTCTCGGTTGTGGGACAGCAGTTTGCACCAATTCTGTAATATGGCCAATATATACAACAGTAAAAGTTTTTTTTTCAGCATGGATAAGTTATATTAATCAAAAGTGACGGTAAAGACATTTACAATGTTACAAATGATTTCTATTTTAAATACATGCTGTTCTTTTAAACTTGTATTTGTCAAAAAAATTTAAAAGCAAAAAACAATTATTGCATTTTCCAATAAAATTTTAAGCAGCAAAACTGGTTAACATCGACAATTATTAGAAAATAGTATTATTTCGAGCAGCAAATCAGAATGATTTCTGAAGGATCATGTGAGACTGAAGACGGGAGTAATGATGCTAAAAATTCAGCTTTGCCATCACAGAAATAATTACATTTTAAATAATATTAAATAGGAAACAATTATTTTAAAGTGTAATAATATTTCACAATTTTACTGCATTTTGATGAGCATAAAGAGACTCAAAATCGAACTTAACTCTAACATTGCTGTATCTTTAATGCAAAATTAGACATACTAAAAACCTTTAGATCCGTCCCGAAACAAAACCCACCTAGTTCACATAATGTCCTCAAAAGTGCTCTACTCGTCTTCACCAAAAAACACCAACCCTCCTTTCATAATTGTAATTTGATTACTTAAGTGATATTGTGCGGTTGAATTCCTCCTAATTTAATTGTGGTTTTCCATGAGGTGCACAAGCTGACCTTTTTCCCTTTTTCACTTTTTAAATTTGAATAGTAGAAATTGTATTAACCCTAGTGTATTATGCAACATTACAGGGTGTGACTGAGCCAGATCGGGGGAAAAAGGCTAATTGTATTTTTCTTGTTGTGGCACACAGTATATCTATTCTTCAACATGCTAGCTGGCAAAACAGACGTAGTTTTAAAACAGAAAACGCCTTAAGTGCACACAAAGTGGGTTTGTATTTCTCATGTAGGGTAAGAGTGGAAAAATCCATTCACGTAGGTGTGGACCATTCCTACTGCTATTTAAGTACAAATGAGCTTCAGAAGGTAAGAGTGTATTTTTTTTACAAGGACTTCTCATGAAGTCTCTGAGGACTTACACCCATGATGCAACAATTCCCATTACACAGTCTGTGTTGAGCTTGTTTCAGTGACTGAATAAGGACAGTCCACATCAGAGGCTTCTAATTCAAGTGATTCCTCCATCCCAACGGAGTTGGGGATGCCTATCCAAAAACCCAAGACGTGCAAGGATCTGTGTTATCTTCTGGGAATCCCACCCTCTGGACTATCACAGGATGAGGACTAAATGACTCAGACCGGCGGAAGCGGCTTGTTTGTGCTAACTACTCAAAGACGGAGAACGTTTCCTACTGTATGTCTCTTTCTCTTTCTTTTTCTCCATCTTCCTTTTCCTGTCACTGGGCGGCACGGTAATCTAACACCTGCCTGTTCTCATACGTCGTACTGTAACTGGCTGAACTGCTTTGACAAGTGCGAGGGGGTTAAAACACACTTGCAGCGCAGAGCCAGACTCCTATCTGGCTGCATCTCTCAACGCACACACACCCAAACACACACTGGTATAAGCAACAGCCCAGGATCAAGACTCAGTCCTCTGTGAGAAGAGCAGCAGAAGGAGAGCAAACAAACTGGAAATTGCAAATTCAATGCTGCCGCTGTGGAAAGCCTGACTGGGAGCGGGCGGCTCGCCAACTGGAGATGTCGTACGGCGAGCGTGGCTGCAAGGAGCTGCCGGTGCATCAGGAGAGTGATGGGAGTGAATTGGAGAGCATGGCCAGCTTACCTGAAGACCTGATGCGGAGCGGCGACTTCCGTGGGAAGTTCAAGATGATCCGGACCAGGAAAAGGCCCACCATTCTGACATGTAGGTGCTGTTTGGCTCAAGCCTGCGTGTTTGTTTGTTGGCACTGGCTGCTAGGAAATTAGAGATTGGAGCAAAATTGAGAAGCCGCTTTGCTAGGGTGGTCGGTAGACATCAGTTCATAAGTCTTTTCGTCAAGTATGTGTGACATGCCTCAACGTCTGTAGATATTTATTGGTTACCTCAAGAATGTGGCGTCATGTTGGTTAAAATAGGCTGTTTGCTTTCAGTTTATCAAAGCCAACAGAGAATGTGTGCGGTGAAAACGGACATGGTGTGCTGAAATGGGAGGAAATTCAGATCAAAGTGGAAAAAAGCTGTATTCACTCTAATTTTTGGCTGAATTAAGAACTTATTTAGTTGGTTGGTAAGTTTTTATTGTTGTTTTTGAGAGAGGTTCTATATGAATACATTTTAAGATGTAATTGATTCCGGTGATGGTAAAGCTGAATTTACAGCATCCGTTACTCCAGTCAGTGTCACATGATCCTGTCGAAATCATTCTAGTATAGTGATTTGGTGATCAGGATTTTTTTTTTTCTTTGTTGAAAATGGTTGTGTTGTTTTAATTATTATTTCTTGTAGAAACAGCAATTCACCTTTTTCTGTAGTCTTTACTGAATAGAAGTTCAAAAAAACAGCATTCATTTAAAAATCATTTGTGATATGAGTACTCTCACTTTCGATTAATACAAGGCCTTATTAAATAAAAAAAATTGTATGGACCCCAAACTTTTGAATATAGTATTCTAAATATATTTATATATTAAATGACATATACATGACACATTCTCAACTATATCTAAGTCGTCAGGTAAATGTGATAAATATAGGGCCCTATGAAATCCATTTTATTATTTCCCAAATTTTGT
>JAHKKF010511550.1:0-17285 GCA_019740295.1 Labeo calbasu
TCCAGAACCACCCAGACCAGAGTCCCCAGATAGTGCTGCTTCCAACGGTAAGCTACTATCTTCTTACTGTGTGCATATTTTAAATAAGATGAGAGAAACATTACAGGCAATGTATGTGGTACTGACTCTGCGGTTATGTTTAATTGTTTTTCATTTGCTTCTAGTAGACATTTCCTAGAGTGCTCAGTGCAGAGAAGTTGTGCTGCTCTACCTGGACCTGATGGTATGCCTATAACAAATGTTTAGGTAAATATATCCACACTGTAAATTGTATTGTATTTGGAAACATTATGGTAACATGCGTACATGTTAAAATACCTCTTTTGTTTGTTCTGAATTTGCTGTGCTCTGCTGCACTTTATCTTATTAGAGTGTACTGTATGAGATGTTTAAGCTGGGAGGTATAAATATATCCACACTGTAAATTGTACTGTGTTTGATTAATTAATCGCTGTGATGAACTTTAGTGTGTGTGTGTGATTTATGCATTGTGTCCTAAAGGACACAGTATAAATAATTGAAAAAAATCATTAAGAACTTTACTGGCTCATAATTTTTTATTAGAGCGTTTGAAAAAGGAATGACTGCCGAAATGTATTTGCACAGTACTGAATAAATTATTTTGTGTGCTTGAATGTACCCTGTACTTGGCCCCTGAATGTAACATGTGGCCCCTTAATGGCCCCTGTTACAGAAAAATCCTAGAACCGCCACTGCGATTAAGTAAGATTTGAGTTCAAGCCATTTATTTGTATAGCATGTTAAAAATGTCTTCAATTATCCATCAGAATCTAACTTAAATTGTTTTAGCAGTTGGACGCTCTTGCTTAAACTACGTACATCGGTAGAGAAAGCAGTAATCTACGTAAAACATACATATTTAATAGTATTTTTTTTCAGTGTTTTACTGTCTTTAAGCGGACTTTAAATGTGACGCCTATTTGTGTTTGGTTTCATAACTGTGAAATTGTGCTGTCAGTAGTGGTTATTTTGTGTTGTTTCTGGACTTTTCCAGGAACGTGTAATACAGCGAGGGGAATGAGTGCCTTATAAATTCGCCTATTATTTTGGGTTTCTTCATAATTTCAGGCATATTCGTTTATATGTGTATCATGATTATTCTATTAAAGTAGGAGTGATTTATGCGCTTAACATTAAGATTGTTGATATTTGATGTTATCATTCTGAATCATTGTGTGCAGGTCATGATAGATATTTAATATACAAATTGTCCTAATATTCAGCACTGTTAAAGTTAAAAACCTATGAGTTGACAAACTATACTTATAAAATACAAAAGCTGCCATGTTACAGAAACACCAGGATGATTGATTTGCTTAACGTATGTCTTGTTTATTATTGTTTAAGTGAGGATTGCTAAATTAGTATGGCAGAGTAGTACACAAGCTAGAGAAGAAGTGAAGTGTAGAAGGGCCCTTTTTTCTTAAATGATGCATCAAAATATAAATGTTTTTGTGATTTAAATGCACAAGGAAAAGGTGTGTCTTCAACTGTCTTTCAACGTCACTGATATTTCTGTATTTATATTAAATAGTTGTAATAATTTCAAAATCATATAGTTCACATCATAATTTTACCAGGTTCACTAAGAGTTTGTGATTGTGTTCTTGTGTTCTTGTTTTTTTTTTTTTTGCTTGTTTGTTTGTTTTGCAGTGGACAGAACTAGTTATATTTTCGACATCCCCGACAGTAAGTTAATTAAATGATTTGACAGCAACTTTGACAGCAATAGCAAAGTGTGAGATAGTTTCTGTATTTATGTCTTACAGTTTACTGATAAATATTCTGAGCTATTAAACACAGCAAAGATCAAAGTCTTTGTGTGTGTGTTATTATAAATAATAGTGTGTGTATGCTAAATAAGACAACTAACAAACTTACAAATTATGTATGTGAAATTTAATATGTTTATGCACAAGCATTAGGTACAATAGTCCTTTTCTCCTGAGAAATGTGTTGTGTGTTTCAGTGAGCGAGCTGAGGATTGTCCTGCTGGGGAAGAGCGTGTCAGAGAACAGTCTTGTTGGAAACTTCATATTAGGACGAGCAGCATTTGACAGTGAAGCTCCTCCAGATGTTGTTGAGAGAGTCGCAGGAAGACTGAAGGACAGACACTTGATCATCATCAACAGTCCTCAGCTGCTCCAGACAAACATCTCAGATCATCAGATCACACAGACAGTGAGAGAGTGTGTGTATCTGTCTGATCCAGGACCTCATGTGATCATAATCATACTGCAGTATAAAGATTTCACTCAAGAGGACATGAGAAGAGTAAAATATGTGCTGGAGAAATTCAGTGTAGAGGCATTTAAACAGACTTTAGTGATCACGACTGATGAAGTGACTTACGATTCACATATGAGTCCTACGATAAAGCATAAAGCAGTTCATCAGTTAATAAAGGAGTGTGGAAGAAGACATCTGCAGCTTGGAAAAGAAAAATCAGAATGGCACTCTGACATATTCAAGAGTGTTGATGAGATATTCAAAAGAAAACCAGGAAGAATATCTCACATGTGAAATATATAAAGATATTACAGGAATATCAGTGGATGAAGATCAGAGCAGATCAAGGGACAGAAATGTAGAGCGCTTTCACCACCAATACAATGAAAAACACAAAGAGATCCAGAAAGACAGAAGTGATGAAGGTAGGGTTTAAAGCAGTGGTGTCAAACTCAGGGCGTTTGACCCCCAAAGTCCGGTTCTATTAGGCAGAATATTAATTGTTACGACCCTAGGTGGTCAGTCAAGGAGAAAATGGAAGTAACATTAAATTGGGGAGAAACATCTTTGTGACACAGGATGACACACAGAACGAAGTCGAGGTGTCTAGACCCTCGCGAGCGGCGTCTTCTCTCCACGTTTATTCACGGGGCACCGATGAGATTAGAGGGCTGGTCAGTGAAGTCATGGGAACACGGGAACCAGATGAGGGGTGTGAACTAATGGGAACTATGAAAGCGAAAGTAAAAAGAAAAGCAAGAGAAACTATAGGAAAAGAAAAATAAACAGAGACATTAACACAACACAAGGACGTAACAAGGACAAAAGTCCTAGTAAGAATGTCGACATCCCCAACAGTAAGTTAATTTAATGATTTGACAGCAACTTTGGCAGCAATAGCAAAGTGTGAGATAGTTTTGGAGGACTGTTTCTGTATTTATGTCTAAAGGCCACATATTCAAAACATAAGAAACAAAGGAGTAGTTTAATTATGGAAGTTGTTGTCTTCATCCCCACAGACAATGCAATCCGATGGCACTCGGGCAGAAATCAGGTCAATGTCTTGTTACCTGTAGTTACCGTGTAAGTGTAACATCCGCGGGCTGTAATTTGAAGTGATGCCTTGTTACCCTTTTGTTACCTGTATTTACTGTATAAGTGTAACATCCGTGCGTGGGCTGTAATTTAAGTAGTGTTTTGTTACCCTTTTGTTACTTGTAGTTACCTTGTAAGTGTAACATCCGTGGGCTGTAATTTAAAGTGATCCCTTGTTACCTTCTTGTTACCTGTAGTTAATGTGTAAGTGTAACATTAAACAATTTTAGTTATGCTACAAAAGATATGTTTCAAAGTTACTAACAATGAACTGTATGACACTGTGAAATGCAAGGTTCAAAGACCTTAAGTTAACAAAGAGATTTTTATTATTTAACAAAATTTTAACAGAACATTTCTAAGAACAGAATGCAGAAATAAATATAACCACTTATACAATGTACAAACAAATTATGTTCTAAATTTATTTTTATTAGGCATGCTGTCAGATTTTCCTTTGAGCTGTTGGCAGGAGTTGACAAATTTCTGTAGATCTTTTGCATATACTTGCAAAGTTTTCTCTGCAGTAAATGAGACAGCAGAAAAGTCCTGCCCTTCTGATGCAATTTTCAACTGTGATCACAATCAGAGAAAAAGACATTGCAAAATAAATAAATAAATTAATTAATAAAAAAAGAATCAAAACAATAATAATAATAATAAAATCATGTAAAGAAGTGTTGCACAAAGCTTATATTTAACCAAATATAAAAATAAAGCCATCTGTGAGGAATCTGTGTCCTCACAGAAGTTTTATTGTTTGTTTTATTTTAATGAACTTAATAGTAAAATTAAATACAGTAGTAATTCAAAACAGTAAAATATAGTAGTAAAACATGCAACAGTCAGTAGGTGTCACTCAACTCCACTCTGATGGGCTCCAACTCACCTTAACCCCTGGGTATACCCTATAGTATACCTTACAAAAATTAAACATGTTTATACAGTAGTTTAAAAAAAAAAAAGAAAGAAAGAAAGAAAATTTCACATTGATACACGATGGGTACCACAAAACAGCCATGGTTGTGCTACAAAAAATGTGGTTAAAAGCTCTTCATACCTGAATTTAAATGAGTGCCCTACCCACAAACATTAGAGTAAATTGATTAAAAAAATTGTACAGAAAAGCATCTAAATTTTAACACATGGCATTGTTTTATTGTATTTGTTCATAATTAGTTCATAACACAAATAAAAAAAAGTCCTGATTATTTACTCACCCTGTTATTTTCTTTCTGTCTTCAGTCGCAAAAAAATTAAGTAGTTTGAAGAAAGCTTTCCAGGATTTTTCTCCATATAATGTTAGTGGAATTCAGCGGTGGCCAGCAGATTGAAGATTAAAACGCAGTTTCAACAATGTTTCAAATGGCTCTAAATGATCCCAGCTGAGGAATAAGGGTCTTATCTAGCAAAACGATCGGTCACTTTCTTAAAAAATAAAATAAAAAAATAAAAAATAAAAACATATATACATGTTTACAATATAGTTTCTAGCTCTTCTTCACACATTACGTAATCCTGTTGGAAAGGTCACGCATGACTAGTTTTTGTAGTTCAGTTAAAAACTCATCACATTTTCTCCTCTAACTTTAAATCGTCCGAAATCATTGCTTTACCTTTTTGCTAAAGGGCATTTGAGTTTTTTTCCATGTTGGCTTTGTAAACACCGAGTGCACTTCCGTCTACGCCATGCTTGACCTTTCTGACATCACAGAATGAAGACGTCCAGGCGCATCGCAGAGCTAATGCTTGCCCAGCATTTGTAGTTAAAAAGTAGATTATTGTATATATTTTTTTAAGAAAATGACAGATCATTTTGCTAGAGAAGATCTTCATTCCTCAACTGGGATCGTGTAGAGCCCTTTGACGCTTCACTGAAACTGCATTTTTTAACCTTCAATTCGCTGGCCACCATGAAAGTCCACTGTATAAAGAAAAATCCTGGAATGTTTTCCTAAAAAAAAAAACTTAATTGTAAAAATGCTAAATATGCAAAAGGGCTGAAAAGCTTTTAACCACAATTTTTGTTTTGTGGTACACATTATTATAATTAATTATAGTAAAAATGTTTTTTTTTTTTTTTTTACTACAGTATAAACATGTTTCATTTTCGTAAGGTATAGGGTATACCCAGGGGTTAAGGTGAATTGAAGCCCATCAGAGGGGAGTGCATGTTCTCCATTTAGTTTTACTATTAAGTTCTTGTTTGTTATTTTCCAGTAACCTGTTGTTTTATTATATATATATATATATATATATATAGTTCTGTGTGGACACAGATTCCTTACAGAACTCTTTATTTTTATATTTAAAATATTAAATATCAAATATATGTTTTGTGCAATAAATAAAATTATTTTTATTTATGTATTTATTTTGTTTATTCATTTATTTATTTTTTGTGCAATGTCCTATTCTCTAATTGTGATCACAGGTGAAAATTGCATCAGAAGGGGAGGACTTTTCTGCTCTTTCATATACTGCAGGGACAACTTTGCAAGTATATGCAAAAGATCTCCAGAAATTTGTCGACTCCTGCCCACAGCTGAAAGGAAAAATTACATTTAGAACATGATTTGTTTTAGTTTTTTTTCTTTTCTTTCTTTTTTTCTGTTCTTTGTACTTTGTATAAATGGCTGTATTTTTTTTTCTTCTGTATTCTGTTCTTAGAAGAGTTCTGTTAACATTTTAAAATTGCAATGAACATATCTATTGCAGCATAACTAAAATTGTTTAATGTTGCACTTCACGGTGCACTACAGGTAACAAGGGTGTATGTGTGCACAGTAGTTGTGTATTATGTTGTAATATTTATATGTTATTTACTGGGAGCAGCTGGAATGTTTTCAGATTATTTTTTGAATATTCTAATGAATTTTTAAAATGTCCAGTTTCCTGTTGTCATTATGACATTTTTTAAAAGTTACAAAAACCCTAATGTTTCTTACACTGTAAAAAACAAAGAACACAATTTGTTGAGTCAGCTTAAAATAATTTGTTACCCTGCTGCCTTACAATTTTAAGTTCAGTCAACTCATATAAGTTAAGTCAACTTGAAATGTTAAGTTATACCAAGTAACAACTTAAATATATGTGTTTGTTACACTTAAAAGCTGGGTAAGTAACCCAGCTGCCTTAAATTTTAAGTTAAACCAACTCAAATATCTCACAAGTTCTCACAACATAACTTAACATTTCAAGTTAAATAAACTTTTTTGGAGTTGACTGAACTTAAAATTTTAGGGCAGCCAGGTAACAAATTATTTTAAGTTGACTCAACAAATAGTTTTTTTTTACAGCGTAGAGCATTCAACAAGTAAAAATAATATCATTACTGTGTTCAGATAATGCCATTCTTGATGGTAGTGAAATCATGAAAATGGTTTTGTTTAATGAAGTGAACAGCAATAGTAACAAGGCTTGAGTCTAATGTCTCTTAATATATATTTCACTTTCAGTGCATTTTCATGGAAAACAGAAGCTGAATTTGGTGTTGTGTGGAAGTGATGGATCACTCACAGTCTCTGTGTCAAAATTCTTAAGAGGGAAAAAGATTGAACTTTCACATCAGAGAGAGAGCAGCAAAGAGTGTGTAAAGAAAAAGAGGATAATTTGTGATCGTCTGATCAGTCTGGTGGAGCTTCCAGCTCTCAATCAGCTCTCAAAGGAGGAAGTGACGCATCAGACTCTCAGCTGTGTGTCACTCAGTTATCCTGGAGTTCATGTTTTCATCATAATTGTTCCAGATGCTCCACTGACTGATGGAGACAAAGCAGAAATAGAGGAAATCCAGAAGATATTTGACTCCAGAGAGCATTTTATGCTGTTCTTTACCCCAAGTCTGTCTGTTGAAGGACAAGTGACGGATTTAGTCAAGTCCGGCCCAGAATCTCAGAGTTTAATCAGTGGTTGTGGAGGTCAGTACAGAGTGATGGGGTTAAATGAACCTGAAAACTCAAGACAGATCCCAGATCTACTATATTATATAGAGAACATGAAGACTGAACCATATTCACTTCAGATGTATGTGAAAGCTCAAGAGAACAGAATCAGACATGAACTGGAGGAACAACATAAGAAAGAACTGAAGAGAATGGAAGATGAAATCAAAGAGTTAAAGCAGAAAATTCAGTCATATGGTGAGTGACTTTTTAATTTTGGCATTTGCAGCTTCATAAGAATGTAGAATCAGAGCAATGTTTGACTCATGAATGAATTTTTGAGTTATGGCCTTTAATATTCTGAATCACTTCCCCATTCAGTTTGATTTATTTAGACAGTTAACTCATATACAGAATCATGCAATTTCTCACTCTGTAATGACAAATACTACACCTAAGCCTGCATGACATCATTACATAAACTGTTCCATGATTTTCAGGTGCTGAAAGTGAGGCAGATGATCTGGAGGGTCTGAGGATTGTGTTGATCGGTAGGACAGGAAGTGGGAAGAGTGCAACAGGAAACACTATTCTGGGAAGAGATGAGTTTCAGAGCCAATTAAGCACAGATTCAGTGACGACTGTTTCACATAAGGGAGTTGGTGAAGTTGAAGGTCGATTGGTAACTGTTGTTGATACTCCAGGTCTCTTTGACACAACACTGAAAAATGATCAAGTGGTGGAAGAAATAATGAAATGCGTTGCACTGTCGTCACCTGGACCTCATGTGTTTGTCATTGTATTAAGATTGGGACGATTCACCAAAGAGGAGATGGACACTGTAGATCTCATAAAGAAGATCTTTGGTCCAAAAGCTGCTCAGTTCAGCATTGTTCTGTTCACTCGAGGAGATGATCTTGAGAATGAATCCATACAAGATTATGTGAAGAGAAGTAAATCAGCAGAACTGAAGAAACTGATCAGAGATTGTGGAAACAGATTCCTGTCTTTCAATAACAGAGAAAAAGGAGACAGAAGTCAAGTGATTCAACTGTTAAACATGATAGAAGAGCTGAAAAATAGAGCTGAGAGTCGATACTTCACTAACAGCATGTTTGAGGAGGCAGAGATGTCCATTAAAAAGAGAATGGAGGAAATACTGAAAGAAAGAGAGAGAGAAATTCAGACACAGAGAGAAGAATTGCAAGCTAGATATGAAATGGACATGAAAAACCTGAGGAAGAAACTCGAGGAAGAAAAAGAAAGAGCAGATGAGGAGAAAATAAAAATGCAGAATCAATTTAGAGAAAAACTGGAAAAACTCAGAAAAGAGTTTGAAGAAAAAGAGAAAATAGAACAGAAGAAACAAGAGACTGAAAACCAGAAACGATTAGAAGAAGAAAAAGAGCAGAGGGCTGAATATCATCAAAAAATAGACGAGATGAAGAAAGAGATGGAAAATCAGAGATTACAGTACGAAAAACAGCAAAAAGAAAGAGAAGAAGAAGATAGAAGGAGAGAAGAGAAATACAGACAAGATCAAGAAAAGATGAGAAATGAACAAAAACATATTATAGCAAAATTACAGAAGAAACAAGAAGAGGAAACTAAAAGAAGGGAAACTGAGGAGAAAAGGAGAAATAAAGAAGAAGAGGAGGAGAGACAGATATGGGAAAGAAAAATAAAAGAGGCTGAAAATGGCAGAAAAGAGATTCAAGAGGAAATTCAACAACAGCAGAGAGAATGGGAGGATGAAAAGAAACGACAGATGAAAGAACGAGAAGAAAAAGAGAAAAGAGAAACACAAGGAACAATTGAGAGAAAAACAAGAAGAACTGGAGAAAATGAGAAAGAGATTTGAAAGAGAGAGAGAAGAAGAACGACAAAAAATACTGTATGAGAGAAAGAAACAGAAAAGAGAACAAGAAGAAAAAGAGAGAGAATATGAAGAAAAGATAGCTGAAATGAAAATACATTATGAACAACTGGAGCAAACGAGGAAAATGGAGTGGGAGAAAAGAAATCGAGAAGATGATCAGAGACGAGAGGAAGAGAGAAAGAGACTGACAAAACTGATTGAACGTCTTAAACAAGTTCGAGAACTGGAGATCAACAGAAGAGAAAAAGAAGAAAGAGAGAGAAAAGAAAGAGAAGAGAAAGAGCGAGATGAAATAAAAAAGAAATATGAAGAGAAAATAAAAGTCATAATGAAGAAACATGAAGATGAAGCCAGAAAACAAGCAGAAGATCTGAATGATTTCATAGAGAGAAAAGAGCAGCACGTTCAGGAGCTCCAACAGATGCTGGAAGAATATCAGAGACAACAGAAATTACTGGAAAAACTCTATCAACACCTGAAAGCCCAGAAAGATGAAGAAACAGAAGAGCTGCTACAAGTAGTAGAAAGTTTGAATAATAAATGCAGCTGTGTCATTCTGTGATATTTCTAAAAAAAATTGAAGAGAAGACTATAAAAATACTATTTTTATTATCAATTCTTTATTCGTTTATTTTATTTTATTTTATTTTATTTTATTTTTTTAATTACTATTATTATTTTAGTTACTCAAAATCAGAGGTTCATAGTAATGCACTACATTCGCTACATTTAGTTATGTAACGTTTTGGAAAATATGTACTTTTAAGAGTAAATTTTAAGGTGGGTAATGTAAATGCATAAGTCATGTATGTGTATTTCTGTGTTTTGTTCCAGAACCACATCTATTTGCATTTGAATTATCGTCAGTAAACTCGCTGAAAAACATTCTGAAATCTGCAATTCTGACTGAATTTCCAAAACTTGATGTCTTTAAACTGCTCCGAATGACTGTCTACAGAGGTTCAAATCGACCCGAATTATTCGTTGAATTTAAATCTTAATCACAAGTGGTCCTTCTGAACATAAATTGCTGCAGATGAAATCCTTTATAGAGCCAGATACTCTGGTTGTCTCCACAGCAATAAGTCAAAATTCACTGTTCAGTGATCTGGTGTTACAGAATGAATGGTAACATGCACAGGGAGACTTACAGAGAGAGAAATGAAGAGTTGCATCCAAAGGCCTGACAGCCTTATCAGTAGTTCCCAATTCTGGTCCTGGAGAACTCCTAAAACCGCACAGTTTGGATGATTCAGCTCAACAGCTCATTGGTAAAGACTCCAAGACCTCAAAGGTGTGTGTCAGATAAGAAAGACATCAAAAATGTGCAGTGTTTGGGGTTCTGCAGGACCAGGATGAGGAACCAGTGGTTTACATGAAAGGAGATGCAAAAAGAGAATGATGAGCTTCACAGCTGCATTCAACACCTGCCAGAGTTTTTTTTTCTTATCTGCATTACAAGTCTGTAAAGTAGAGAATGTTATCATAAAACAGGAGTTCCAGCAGATAGCCACAAACATGACACAGACACTAATGAGAACTCCTGCCTGATTAACACCATCAAGGACATCACCCTGTCTACAGCCAGAAGGTTTTCATTAAGGTCAACAAGTCACCACCAGTGGGAACAAATCTATTGAGGTATATGCTGTGGTAGACAATTGGTCAGAGAGGGTAATGGTGCTCCACACAGTCGCACAGCAGTTAAATCTCAAGGTCTGAGGACCTAATACTGCAAACTGTGAAGCAGGACCAACAGGGATGGCAGTCTCACTCACTGTGTCTCCTGTTACTAACTGGCACAAAAAAACAAAAAAATTTTATATATATATATATATATATATTTTTTTTTTTAAAGAAATTAATACTTTTATTTACCAAGGATGTATTAAGTTAATAATTAAAAGTTTCTTAAAAGTTAATAATAAATAATTTACATTGTTATAAAATATTTATATTTCGAATAAACACTGTACTTTTTAAACGTGTTATTCATGAAAGAATCCTGAAAAAAAAATTACAGGTTCCAAAAAATATTTGGCAGCACAACTGTTGATATTATCCAACATTGATCATTCTAATAATAAATCCACATATTATAATGATTTCTGAAGGATCATGTGACACTTAAGACTGGAGTAACAGCTGATAAAAATTCAGCTCTTTATCACAGGAATAAATTCTATTTTAAAGTATGTTAAAATAAAAAACATTGTTTTATATTGTAAAAACATTTTGCAATATTACTGTTTTTTTCTATATTTTTAATCAAATAAATGCAGCCTTGATGAGCATAAGAGACTACTTTAAAGACTATTACAAGTCTTACTGACCCCAAACTTTTAAACGGTAGTGTGTGTGTATATATATATATATATATATATGCATATACACTATATTGCCAAAAGTATTTGCTCACCTGCCTTGACTCGCATATGAACTTAAGTGACATCCCATTCCTAATCCATTGGGTTCAATATGACGTCGGCCCAACCTTTGCAGCTATAACAGCTTCAACTCTTCTGTGAAGGCTGTCCACAAGGTTTAGGAGTGTGTTAATGGGAATTTTTGACCATTCTTCCAGAAGCGCATTTGTGAGGTCACTGATGTTGGACGAGAAGGCCTGGCTCTCAGTCTCCGCTCTAATTCATCCCAAAGGTGTTCTATTGGGTTGAGGTCAGGACTCTCTGCAGGCCAGTCAAGTTCATCCACACCAGACTCTGTCATTCATGTCTTTATGGACCTTGCTTTGTGCACTGGTGCACAGTCATGTTGGAAGATGAAGGGGCCAGCTCCAAACTGTTCCCACAGTTGGGATCATGGAATTGTCCAAAATGTCTTGGTATGCTGAAGCATTCAGAGTTCCTTTCACTGGAACTAAGGGGCCAAGCCCAACTCCTGGAAAACAACCCCACACCATAATCCCTCCTCCACCAAACTTTACACTTGGTACAATGCAGTCAGACAAGTACCGTTCTCCTGGCAACCACCAAACCCAGACTCGTCCATTAGATTGCCAGATGGAGAAGCGCGATTTGTCACTCCAGTGAACGCGTCTCCACTGCTCTAGAGTCCAGTGGCGGCGTGCTTTACACCACTGCATCCAACGCTTTGCATTGCTTGGCGATGTATGGCTTAGATGCAGCTGCTCGGCCATGGAAACCCATTCCATTAAGCTCTCTGTGCACTGTTCTTGAGCTAATCTGAAGGCCACATGATGTTTGGAGGTCTGTAGTGATTGACTCTTATAATACAGCTGACAGTTCACTGTGGAATATTTAGGAATGAGGAAATTTCACGACTGGACTTGTTGCACAGGTGGCATCCTACCACACTGGAATTCACTGAGCTCCTGAGAGCGACCCATTCTTTCACAAATGTTTGTAAACACATTGTGCATGCCTAGATGCTTGATTTTATACACCTGTGGCCATGGAAGTGATTGGAACACCTGATTCAGATTATTTGGATGGATGAGCGAATACTTTTGGCAATATAGTGTATATATATATATATATATATATATATATATATATATATTGACCATCCGAGGAGCCTTCACTGCAGAAAAGCTTGGCCACACTAAACAAAAAGCTATGGCAGATCTATAGAGATAAAATAATGCCATAAAGATTTGCATGTGAAGAGTATGTGTTGTGCAAGTGTACATAAGACTGTAAGCGTTTCATGTTTCAAGCATAAGAAAAAAATGATTTGCAGCATTTTACTGTTACTCGTAAGTGTAATTCATGTATCGTGAAACTGCAGCTTCATGCTTTCGCAAAATAAATACGATATATGCATTCTTCCGACTTCCATTTTTCTGCGCTTACACTTTTGGCACATTCTTTTCGCTAAAATACGGTCAAAAGCACTGCAAGCCTGTGAACAGCGATTTGCACACAAAAACAACAGTTTAAAGATCTGGAAAACAGATTGACTGCGTAGGACCAATCTGTATGTGTAAAAAAACAAACTGTTGCAAATGTCTAAATGACTTGTGTATGTAGGACACAAAGTTGCTGAAATAATAATCCGATACGTACAGCTCCGTTTTATCTTTAGCTTTATCTGCGCTTACACTTTTGGCATGATTCTCTCACTCACTGAGTTTTGCAAGTGTGAGGGGGAGGGCGGGTCCACCATGTTTTGTAGCCAATCAAATGAGACTTTACTCTTATCTGATTGGTTCAATAAACACATCACACGGCAAAACATTTATCTTCATTTAGTTCACGCTGCCGGTCACTTCCGGTGGAATGGTACTTTTAATGTAGACATACATTAAAACTAAAATAAAATAAAATAAAAACACGATATAAGTTGTGCACCAACAGGCAATATATGACAGTTTACTGTAATAATAATATTGTAATTTTGATGATACTTAATACTAAAACTGCCACGGGGTATATTTTACCCGTGGCTGTTTTTTAAATGTAGCCTGCATAACAGACTTTGAATAAAACATTCAAGTCTCCCAGTCCGACGGACCAAACAATGACCAATTTTCAATGTCGATTTTTGGGCTAAAAGAAGTCCATGACGGGCCGACTTGATTAGCCCAAAAAACAACGTCCAAATGACGTCTGGTGCTGGGTGGGAAGTTCAGTGCTCTCTTCAACTCTGCAGTCAGATCAGTTTTTCTTGTACTGAAGAAAGTTGGAGTGTCAATTACTGTAGCTCTTTTGTTTGACACTTCAGCCGTGTGTTTTTGGCATTCGGTTTGCCCAGTTCACCTGGTGCTTGTACACCTTCAAACAGGGAAGTAAGGGCAACAATCTTTTGTTTTGTAATAAAATTATTATTTTATTATTTCGGTGCTTCTGCATCTCCTTACATGGGGTCATGTGTTAAAATGGAAGTGTATACAAATTAGTTAGTAGCACAGTCGTCTGCTGCATTAGCACAGCTGCTAACATTAGCCTAAGCTAACTTCTAACTGTTGCAGTTTTGAAATAGGTAAATAAATAACCGTTTTAATCATGTTCATGTGGCTAATGACAACTTTACAAATCAACCAACCCAATATCACGTGATAAGCACGATCATTGTAAAAGTCTGCACATATACCATATTTTTACAATAGTAACAGTTGCTTGACCATATTATGTGTAACCAGTGCACAACAACCACAACGTTTACCGTGTAAGGCAAGGCAAGGCAAGTTTATTTATATAGCACATTTCATACACAGAGGTAATTCAAAGTGCTTTACATAAAAGGAAGTAGAATAATCCTAAAAACAATAATAAAAACAATAATTCACAAAAAAAGGCAGTAGAATAATCATAAAAACAATAATCACAACAATAAAACAAACAAAAAAAACCTTTTAAAATGATTTAAAAATTGATTTAAAATAAATGTAAGACAGTTAAAAATAGAAAAGGATTATGCATATTGCAATCAGTTCGAACGTAGCACAGTGCTCATTCAGTAAATGCACAGCTAAACAGATGAGTTTTGAGTCTAGATTTAAATGTACTTCATGTTTTAGCACATTTGATCTCTTCTGAAAGCTGATTCCAACTGCGGGCAGCATAATGGCTGAAAGCGGATTCCCCTTGTTTTGTGTGAACCCTTGGTATTTCTAACAGTCTCGATCCTAATGATCTGAGTGGTCTGTTAGGTTTATATTCAGTGAGCATATCTGTGATGTATTTAGGTCCTAGGCCATTGAGTGATTTATAAATGAGTAAAAGTACTTTAAAATCAATTCTAAATATAACTGGAAGCCAGTGTAAGGACCTGAGGACTGGTGTGATATGCTTCGATTTTCTGGTTCTAGTCAGAATCGTGGCAGCAGCGTTCTGGACGAGCTGCAGCTGTCTAATGGTTTTTTTGGGAAGGCCAGTGAGGAGACCATTACAATAATCCACCCTGCTTGTGATAAAGGCATGAACAAGTTTCTCCAAGTCTTGACTGGAAACAAAGCATCTAATTCTTGCAATGTTTTTGAGAGGATAGTATGCTGATATAATTACTGCTTTGACATGACTACTGAAACTAAGGTCTGACTCCAGAATCACAACAAGATTCCTGACTTTTAGTTGTTTGACCCCTAGAGTCAAGGTATGCATTCACCTTAAGAACTTCCTTTTTGCTGCCAAATGCAATGACTTCAGTTTTCTCCTGTAAGCATAGTTTTACTGTGGTATTTGTTTTTAAAGCAAAATAACCAATGCTTACCATGGTTTTACCTCAGTAACCATAGGTTTACTGTGGTATTTGCAGTTGAAGCACAACAACCATAGCGCTTACCATGGTTTCACCACTGTAAACATAGTTTTACTAGTAACTGTGATTTTACGGTATACTATTTGTAAAGCACAGTAATTACAATGCTTGCCACCTTTAATATTTGTTTTTTTTATTTAATTATATAAATTAATTATTGTAAATATTGTACTTTAATTTTTTTTCTGTCTTGCAGTTACATCAGATCCCTTACTCCAGCAGCTCTTTAAAGAAACTATCTCTTGTAAACGCCATCACTTGTTCCTATTTTTCCAAAATGTAATCCACAATTAATTTACACATAGTTTTGCTCTCTCTTTCTGTGGTTCATCATGACATTTTTATAATCTCATAATTTTGACCAATTCTGTCAGAAAGCTGCTAGAATTAACAGGGAACTTGAACTCGAAGCTCCTAGTGCTGATCTTGAAGAAGCTGCCAAGGAGGCTGAACAAGTCCTTCAATGACTCAAATTTTCACAGTAATGTTGAAGACATTTAGCTATAACTGATTTGCTTTAATGCACATATCCTTATTTTATCTGTTAATAATACATTTTCTTTACAGTCATTCCTCTTAAATATTTTGGTCACAAATTTCTTTTTAGCACATTGTCTCAACATGTATGTATTTCTCTTTGTTTCAGCTGAAAGGGAAGACCAAAGGAAGGCCTGTCACGGGATCTGAATTGAACTATTTTAGCATCTACACCAAGATGATAACACTCTGTTTACTGTTATACATGCAGCAGTTACAGTATGTTGTTGTCTGCCATCTGTTGTTGTCAATGTTTTTGTTGTTCATCATGTGATCAATTCTCTTTCTTCCTGTCTTGCAGGATTCCTCACAGACTACTAAGTCCTTCTTCATCAGCTCTCCACAATATCTGCCCTTCCAAAAGCTTCCACATCACTTTCTCTCATGTGGCACATTTGCTCTCAGTACTTTACTGCCGTCTTCCAGTTTTTGCATGTTTACTTATTATCTTTTAATTTCTCCTCTACAGTCATCACTAACTTGTCACATGACAAATCAGATCTTCAATTTGTAATTTGGCCAAATCAGATCACTTGAAGCTGTTCACACCAAGAGCAAGAACTGTAATGATAACTATTTTAACCATTAATTTTTCATACTAACATTAAATAACATTCTGTTTATTATAAGCATGTGCTGCAGTTATGTTGTCTGCATTTAAATGCTCAGGCTATTTAGAGTCTGGTGGATTTTGATTGGCTGTCAATGTTTTTATTGTTCATCATCTGGAAAAATTAGTTCTGAAAGAGATTCCAACCATATTGTTTCTCTGTGTCATTTAATGTTAAATAGCTGCAGTGTGGATTCATCCTTGGTGTGAAGAGGCCTTTGCCTTATCTTCCCTTCCGGTAGGCGCTTCAGGTGTCCCAGGTCAAGAACCAGCAGACTGAGGAACAGCTTCTTTCCCAGAGGAGTCTCCTTATTGAACTCTGCCCCCCACTGACACCTTTGTCCCCTTCACACACCCCTACACTCTCTCTATTACCATTGCACTATTTAATATTTATTGCACTACACTGTACATACCTATTTGAAAAAGCAAATATCCATTGCACAGTACATTTGTAAATTTCTGATTATATATATCTGTACATGTCTATTTGTAAATTCCTGTTTATTGAAAATAGCAACCTGTACATTATCTTCATATCTATGCAAATTCCTGATTACAGTTAATAGCAACTTGTATATATTGTTCATCTATTTGTAAATCTCTGATTATAGTTACTAGCAGCCTGTATATAATGCTCACAGTATATTCATCTGTAAATATTACCCATAGTTTCTCCCTGCACGTATCCCCTATAAGTGCACTTATAACTTATACCTTTATCCTGCACTTACTGCTTATTGCACTCCTGGTTAGACCTAAACTGCATTTCGTTGCCTTGTACTTGTACATG
>JAHKKF010511554.1:0-10118 GCA_019740295.1 Labeo calbasu
TGTCATAACAAACCATCCATCGATGCAAAGCTTATTTATTCAGCTTTCAGATGATGTATAAATCTCAATTTCGAAAAATTGACCCTTATGACTGGTTTTGTGGTCCATGGTCACATATTTGAGCATGCGTTATATGTTACGAGGCCGGGAAGAAGTTAGAGGGTTTTGGTTTTGTTATTTTCTTTGATTTAGCACCGCCCAGGTCCCTTCTTCCAGTTCTCTTTGTCTTGTTTTTCTGTTATTGTAAATACACAGATGGATAGATAGATAAAATATTAGTAGAAATTGTTCTTAAAATTGTTTCAAACATTGTTTCAAACATATCAAATGTCTGTTTTACAGAATACATGTGTAATTCTAATATTACAGTGATAGTCAAAAAGTGAAAATTCYGTCATTATATGCCATTATGTCAYTCTAAAACTATATGACTTTCTTTCTTCTGTGCAACACAAAAGATATTTGGGATAATGTTGGTAGCCAAACAGTTTTAGTTCCATTGATTTCACTGTATTTATAAAAAGAAACACAGAGACATTTTTTCAAAAGAGCTTTTCGTGTTCCACAGACAAAATGTATATATGTATATATATATATATATAATGTAAGGAAACAAACTAGTTAAAAAAGCTTTTATCAGTTTTAACTTTTTATTTATTTATTTATTTATTTATTTTTCAGTTTATGTTTTGGTTAGCTTAAAAAATAAAAGAAAAGCTTATATTTCAGATTTTGACTAAAAGTATTAGTAGAAATTGATTTAAGAATGGTTAAAAACATGTTTATCTACATTTTCCTTCTTTCTTCCATTTTGATCAAATATATATCAACCTAACTAACCAACTACTCTACATTTTAACCATATGTACTGCTATTTAAATTTAATTTTATGTAATTTGTGTATTTTTTGACCAATACATAATTATATATAAACATATTTTAAAATGGTTAAAAACATGTTTATCTACATTTTCTTTCTATCTCCCATTTTGATAAAGTATAGGCCTATATCAGCCTCACTAACCAACTAGTCAGTTGTTGGAGGACTACTCAGCTATTGTGACCCATCCCTTTTGGTATTCAGATTTGTTGTTTGATGTATCTACATGAAATCTACATAAACAGAAAAAATAATTTAATTTTAATATTTTATTGTTTTTAAATCTAACTTTAAAATATCTTTTTAAACGAAGAAAAGAAACCTCATTCAACAGCTCTGGCAACAGTAATCAGCATAGTTCTGCATAAAACTAGGTAAACTCATGTAGCCAACTAGCCAAAAAATCTTTATTAGAAAGACTAAACTAGTTTTGAGCTAATCAGCATAAACCGTCATTGACCAGCACTGATTCTGGTCTAAGCTGTTCTTTTCAACAGGGAAAACAGCATCAATGTTTTTGGTGAGGAGTTAGTATTTTTCTCATGCACTAGGAAAAGTCATCATAAGCTGCAGGCATATTGACCTTTTAGTCATGTAATTATCGGGACGAAAGGATGAACAGAATAAGTACGGTGAGACAAAGTGCAGACAATTAATCCAAGATATTAAAAGCCCTGCAAGGCGAGCCACCAGCCGAGCCACTTGATCTGCTAATGTGCAGTCGAAGGACAGAGTGACATTTGTGCCACAGATAAAGAGTTTCCAACAGTCTAATGTTTCCAAGAATGTTCATCAGCTATGAAGAAAAAGATGTGTGCTGTGTACAGCGCGCAACCTCAATAAAGAGTTACAAATCTCTCTGCGTCTGTCTCCATCTGTGATTCTGTTTGTGTTCCCAACATAAAAGCAGAGAGTAGACCTGGAGCACTATCAGCCAATCACGAGGCTCTGTGCCTCGATGGCGAACACAACCAGTCACATGACTCAACCAAAGGATCAGGTAGAAAAAAGCAAGACACCATGACTGGGAAAGAAACAAGACTGAAGGAGATTAACAAGACAGTAAGTGGAAAGAAAAGGAAAAAACTGACACAAGTGATGGTTGTCGTGGCAACACCCGCTGCCTGCAAAATGTGTTGTTTTTCCTGAACTTACACCTACACTGATTTTACACCTTGCTAATAATCCATAATGAATGGATGCTGGGATTTTATTAAGACTATGCAAAGAATGGACTTCCTGTTCTTTAAAAGAGGAGTATTTGCAATAGATAAGCACTAATGATTTGTCTGTGCAAGTATACACTCCAGTCATCAAGTTCGTATTACATTCAGATAATGCCGTTCTGTTTTATTTCCGTGTGTGTCTATGACTTGTTTGCTCAGGGTTCATTACGCTGACGTTAGCGGTGCTTTAGACAGGCCGTGTAATTGAACGCAAACAAATAAGATATATACGATTTCCTCTTTGCAATTGCTTTAGCAAACAAGAGCAAATCAAGCAGGATTTGGTGCTTTCGCCTTGACAGCCCATTATAAAACACTTCAAAGATAGGGACTCGCAGATTTTGAGGGTGACGGGAGAACGGAGAGAGGAAGAGGCGACAGGACAAGAATGCATTTCTCAGGCTGTGACATCACTGAGCTGTGAACACACGCACACACACACAGGAATCTCTCAAATAAAGTGATAATGATATTCGCTTATGAAAGGGTAATTATAAAGACTAATAAATAAATAATTTCCCAGATATTAAATTCTAGCTTGCTTCATAAACCTGTGAATTACTTTTTGTGTCATAAACCCTGGAGCATTTCAGGACAATTTTAGGACTTTTATGAGACTGCTGAGTGGCTGAGATAGAGCTCAGATAGAAAAAAAGAAACTTGAATCTTCTTTCAGTCTTCTTGTTTTACATACTTAATTTGCACCAATTTTTAAAACATATATATTAATATATAGCCATATATACTAGGGGTGTAACAATACATGGTCACGGTACGGGCCTCTTGGTTCGGTGCATGAGGACTTACAACGAATACAGGCAATTCACCTTCAATCCAGAAGGGGGCGCCCGCAGTAATGCAACTTTGTTTGATAACCACCGGCAGAAGAACAGCGAATGCCAGGAGTTGCGCACTTGAAAACAAAGCCCACTAGACAGTGATCATGTGCTGATTCTGAACGCGTCTCTCACTGACAAAGGAGTATAACGTTACTTTAAAGGCTTGCGCACTCAACTGTCTGCAAAATGGAGCTTTGTGCTCTTGTATCCTACCTCTCTATCCAAATATTCCATAATATTTCCATATTTGTGATTTATCCAAATGCTAAACTATTATTTATTATGTAAATGATATATTTTGTCCTAAAGCTGCGTTCTAACGGTGACACAATGAGGCGGGCGCACTGATGTTTGGTTCACTGTTATTTAATATTAAAGTACCAACTGCGCTGTCAAGTTAGCGATGCTAGAAGCCTGGAACTGGTATGTTTTGTGTTTGTGTGCGCCGGTGCGATTACTTCAACTTTCCTTATACCAGCAAAATCAACTTAAACAAAAAACAAATAGGATGTCGCTTTCTGACGTTTGAATTTCCTTTCTGTCACAAAACTGAACTGAAACTCAGCAATTATAGGCTACGTGTGGCACAGTTTTTTTTCCCTTGTCTATCAGTTAACTAAATTTAATATATTTCAAGTATTTATTCTTTGTAGGAATGTAGTTTTAAAGGGGTCCTATTATGCTTTTTAACTTTTTGAATTTTGGTCAGTGTGTGGTGTGTATGTTTGGGCATAAAGAAGATCTACAAAGTTACAAATCTCAAAGTCCACTCCAAAGGGAGATATTTCGTTTTTTAAAAATCTCTTTTCAAGAACTACAATGAACGGCTCATTTGGACTTCAGTGTTGTTTTCAGAGTGTTATGATGTCACAAAGCTCATCAGAATATTATTTAAATAAATCCCGTCTATGGAAATTCGAATGGTTGGGGGGTTGGTAGGGACGAGGTGGAGGATTAGCCTAACTTTAGCGATGCAGCATGGAGAGCCGCTTCTGGGATGCTTCAATGAGCAAAACATTGACTACTAGAGTGGCCGCGATCTGCTTCAGTGGCTGTGTTGGAGACGCATGCAGTGTGTGGTAAAAGATTTATTCATCATACAGTGTAGACAGATAAAAATAAATAAATAAATAAATTAGCATGATAATATCATGTATCGCAATCTCGCAGGCTGACGATAGGACCCAACACTATTGTAGCGTCAACTACACCTTTATATATCCTTAACTATAATGGAGCAGATGGAATTTGCTGTTTGGCAAGGGGCGTGGCAGTACTGAAACACTAAGCTGTTCGCCAATCACAATGCACTGGGACAGCTAACCAACCTCAACACATTACGATTTTCAGAAGGCGGGCCTTCAACAAACCCGAGCCATTTGTGCCAGGCTGGGGAGAAAGGTATTGTAATAATCTAAATTATGTGAAAAATAATGCGAACCACCAAGCATGAGAACATGTTCTAATACACCCCCAAAATAAAATCAAGACTCTGTAAAAGAGCATTATATGACCCCTATAAGAGTTTTTTAGACAAGAATGTACTTGTTTAGACATCAAAACTGCAGTATGTTAATACAGACAACATCTATTTGAAAATTTGCTTCAATGTTTTTGAAGATGTGAGCTCCAGTGTGTCAGTGGACGTTCAGCACTCATGAACCCGCCAAGAGCAACCTTACCTCAGACAGATCTACTGGAATGTGCTGCTGCCTCTGATGTCTCTACAGTGGTTAAAAATGAGATATCATTACAGTTTTTGGTCTCATTAAGCTAATATTTGTTCCAGAACAAATAGTTTTGGCTGAGGGCAAAATCTCATCAGGCCTCCAGGGCGGATCAGGGAGCTCAGGGAGCCATGGCAGGTCAGGGAGCTTGGGGAGCCATGGCGGAGCAGACAGTCCGGGAAGCCATGGCGGATCAGGGAGCTCGGGGATCCATGACGGAGCACACAGTCCGGGAGACCATGGCGGAGCAGAGAGCTCGGGAAGCCATGGCGGAGCAGACAGTTCGGGAGGCTATGGCTGAGGAAGTAGTTCTGCACAAAAGAGGGTTTTTAAAGACACTTTGAGCATTACCTGAGGCTGACTCAAAGCCCTGACAATATACAGCCTTATCACACTGCTACTTGTGTGATATTGCTCATATATACATTGTGAAATATTATTACAATTTAAAAGAACTATTTCTATTTGAATACATCAAAGCTGTATTTTCAGCATCATTACTCCAGTCTTCAGTGTCACATGATCTTTCAGAAATCATTCCAATGTGCTAATTTGCTGCTCAAGAAACATTATTTATTTCTTACAAAAACATTTACTCAACCCTAAATGGCACATGCAGCACATATGCACAAAGAATATCACATCACATGGAAACTACAGCACACTCAAAAACTAGTGTAAATGCAAATAACAGCCACACAGACAGAATTACAGCATTGAATTTTTAAGATTTATACAGTGATATTACAGCCCTGGTCCCAAATCTGTTCTTAGTCAAGCATGCAGGGAGTGACTGGAGTGCATCCAGGGTGTATTTATCCTCTTACCCTATCTGCAGATGGGCACCCAGCGGTACAGCCAGGCGGGGAGCAGAGAGAGGGGCTGGAGAGAGCAGTGCGCTGGGTAAATATTGCTCATATCAAATTAGCCCTGTACTGCAGAGGAGCCTGGCTGATGTGATGGAGTTTGACTGGTGTGTGGAGATCTCACATTCGCTCATGCAAACATTCAGCTTGTGCTTTCCCTCTCCCTCTCTCCTGCTCTCTGTTGCTCTTTCACACCCACACAACAGAAGATCTGTTCACAACACAACAGACGAACATGTTCACGTCTTTGTCCCTAGCTAGAACACACAACCTGCTGAACTGGCCCCCAAAGGACAAACATGCCTGCAAACGTTTAGCAGTATTACTGTAATATAATTTATACGCTAAAAACACCTGAGTGTACAGAAAAAGGGATTTGAATGTGATCTTTAAGGGAATTTTCTCCAGGATGTAATTAATTCCCATTGGTGTCAGTGGTGAAGTGAGACTTTAGTCTGGGATCTGTTGGCAAGCGTTCAGAGACAGCAGCTGGTTTGCTGGCCCACACGGCTCCTACTGCCCTGGGCCAGTACTTTTGATTCCACACACGTCTCTGTCACTGAGAGTTAATTAAGCAACAATTAAGCACCTCTCCAACCGACGATGCTAATTGTTAGAATTTATAAATTCGGCTGAGAGTCTGAGTGAAAGGCTAAATGAGAATTTTCATCCAAAGACAAAATGAGCTAATAAATGTACCAAACCGCTGATGCATGTCGACGAACACTTCAAACTGCAATATCTAATGTTTACTTAAAAAAAATGTCCCTATGCATAATTTAACAATTAATATCAACATTACCCATGCAATTTTGATGTAATTACAAGAAGAGATATTTTTCAACATGTTCCCATTACACTGATCATAATTATCTTTACAACACATCATCAGTCAGTTGTCATAACAAAGAAACGATGGTAATAATCACAATTTGAGAGCTGAATGTGAGGCACTGGATGTTATTTCTGTATACTGTGTATTATAAATTCTTGTCACATTGCATTGTTAATATTTTAATATGAGTGTATTTTCCATTCAAACGTAGACTTGTTGTAATATCAGGAAAGTTTTAACTCAGAAACAAATTAGTTACAATAATTATATAGTTACATATCATAGTAATATTCCGTAAGAGGATTTTTTTTGTGTTTTTCCATTAAAAGGGTGTGTTCCCATTTAAATTAGACTATATGGTGGGATTATAAATTATAAAAATAAATAGTTGTGGCTAGAAACGAATAATTGTTTTTCCATTATTAATTTGTGGCCATGTTTTACTCATTATGGAAGCCGTTTCCCCCACTGAATAAAAAATAAAAAAGGTTACTGCAGCTTTTTATCTCACAATTCTGAACAATTTAGAATTGTGTAGCCTAATACCGAACTCGCAGTTCTTTTTTTTATTTTATTTTTTTCCAGAGATGTCAGGTATAAACATATAATTGCAAGTTATAATGACAAAATTGCATGATATAAACTCATTTGCGAGGAATTAAGTCAGAATTGTGAGATAATTCTCATGACTCATGATTTTAACTTTTTTCTCAGAATTGTGTGATATAAACAATTATAATATACAAACATGATATAAACAATTCCGAGTTATAAAGTCAGAATTGCATGACATAAACTCAGGAATAAAGTCTGAATTGCAAGATTTGAACTCAGTTGCGAGGAATTCACAGTTGTGAGTTATAAAGTCAGAATTGTGAGATATAAACGCAATTGTAAGTCAGAATTGTGAAAAATAAAGTCAAAATTGTTAGATATAAATTCACAGTTGCAAGAAATAAAGTCAGAATTATGAGATATAAACTCAATTGCGAGAAATTAACTCAACTGCAAGAAATAAAGTCAGAATTGCGAGATATAAACACAATTGCGAGTTATAAAGTCAGAACTGCAAAAAATAAAGTCAGAATTGCAAGATATAAACTCAGTCTTAAAGTCTTAAAAAGTTGCAATTCTGACTTTTTTCTCAGAATATAAACTTGCAACTGTGAGTTACTGAGAGAGTCTAATTGAGAGATATAAACTCACAATTGTGAGTTATAAAGTCAGAATTCCATGATATAAACTAGCAATTGTGCCTTTTTTTCTCTGAATTGTGTGATATAAACTTACAATTATGAATTATAACATTAGAATTGTTACATATAAACTTGCAGTTGCAAGAAATAAAATTCAGAATTGCGAGACATAAACTCAGTTACGAGGAATAAAGATAATTGCGAGATATAAACTCAGTTGTGAGGACTAAAGTCTTAAAAACTTGCAATTCTGACTTTTTTTTCTCAGAATTTCATGATATAAACTTACAATTGTGAGTTATAAAGTCAGAATTTCGTAATATAAACTAGCAATTGTGCCTTTTTTTTCTCAGAATTGTGTGATACAAATTTACAGTTACAAATTGTAACATCAGAATCGTTACATATAAACTCGCAGTTGCAAGAAATAAAATCAGAAATGCGAGATATAAACTCAATTACGAGGAATAAAGATAATCACGAGATATAAACTCAGTTGCGAGGAATAAAGATAATTGCGAGATATAAACTCACAAATGCAAGATATAAAATGAAATAAATGAAAATAAAATATGAAATATATGAAATAAAATCAGAATTGCAAGATATAAACTCAGATGCGAGGAATAGAGCCAGAACTGCAAGATTAAAAACTTGCTGTTCTGACCTTTTTTCTCAGAATTACGTGATATAAACTCGCAATTGTGAGTTATAAAGTCAGAATTGAGAGATATAAACTTGCAATTGCAAGAAATAAAATCAGAATTGCAAGATATAAACTAAGTTGCAAAGAATAAAGTCTGTGACTTTTTCTTTTTCAGATTCCGACCTTTTTTCTTAGAATTGTTAGATATAAACTCGCAATTGCGAGTTGTGAAGTCCAATTTTGAGGCAGAAAAAAACTGATATGTTCTTGGAATTGCGAGTTTATATGTGACCCTGGATCACAAAACCAGTCATAAGGGTCATATTTATGAGATTTATACATCTGAAAGCTGAATAAACAAGCTTTCCATTGATGTATGGTTTGTTAGGATACGGCAATATTTGATCGAGATACAACTATTTGAAAACCTGTAATCTGAGGGTGCAAAAAAATCAAAATATTGAGAAAATCACCTTTAAAGTTGTCCAAATAAGGTTCTTAACAATGTATATTACTAATCAAAAATTAAGTTTTCATATATTTACAGTACGATTTTTACCAAATATCTTCATGGAACATGATCTTTACTTAATATCCTAATGATTTTTGCCATAAAAGAAAAATCAATCATTTTGACCCATACAATGTATTTTTGGCTATTGCTACAAATATACCCCAGCGACTTAAGACTGGTTTTGTGGTCCAGGGTCACATATGTCACAATTCCAACTTAATTACTCGCAATTGCAAATTTATATAATGCAATTCTGACGTTATTTCTCACAGCTGCAAGTTTATATTTCACTGTTTTGAGTTTCACAAAATTCTGAGAAAAAAAGTCAGAATTACAAGATGTAAACTCAGAAAAGTCAGAATTGTGAGATAAAAAGTCGCAGTTACCTTTTTCTATTTTTTATTCAGTGGCGGAAACAAGATTCCATAATTCATATTGTACCAATTTGTTTCCTAATTTTAATTTAGTGAAATTGTGGCCATGATTTAATTAAAACAATGTCATGTGCTTCGTAAATAGTTACTTTTTTCAACATTGTCATGTCAAATTCATATTAGCTCATGCGATGCTGCATTAATAAATCCAGAGCTGTCATTTGGCACCAATTGTAATTGTAAGAATAATGACTGTTATCACACAGGTTTCTCAAACACTTCTACTGCCCCTTCTGTCTTCTGCCCTGTATTTTTTGGACAACTTTCAAGTCTCATTTCACAGTCACAGCTTTAGCAGAGAAGCTGACATGTCACGAGTACTCAAACAAATAGAGTGCTGCTTTTTATAGCTCTTTTTCTCGTGTGTGTGCCACACCTCTAGCTGAGGACAGGACAGACACCTTTAATTGGATTGAAAATCTCTTATCCTGGATCAGACTGTTTCCACTATGCAAGTTTAATGCAATTGGTCTGAGCTCAAAAGTGGTTTGTTGCCCAAAAGAATTTGAAACAATGAGACAGTCAAAATCACCTCATCCAAAGGTCATGTCCACATGTTCCCTCAAAGGACTGAAAAAGAAAGAGAGAAAAAAAAAAAAAAAAAAAGACAAAACAGAAAAGTGGCATTTAATTAATTTGTGTTCTAAAGATGAACAAAGGTTACGGGTTTGGAACGACAGAGGGTGAGTAATTGAAGCCTTTTTTTTTTTTTTACAACTAACCCTTGTGATGGGAGGAGCAAAACGACAGACACAGTGGGCCTGACGTCAGGCCTCAGGGAGGCTTTTATTAATATATATTATATTATATTATATTATATTATATTATATTATATTATATTATATATACACACACATACAAAAGTGTCCAAAAAGGGGAAATAAAAGTGTCCAAAATAAATAGGGGATCTGGTGTCCTCGACGTGCAGGGGTTCCGTGAAGGAGGGGCAGTGTTC
>JAHKKF010511558.1:0-15177 GCA_019740295.1 Labeo calbasu
TGTGATGGCAAAGCTAATATTTTTGAAAAACCATAATGCATGAAAGTTCAAAAGAACAGCATGTTTAAAATATAAATATTTTGTAACCATATAAATGTCTTTAAAGGGGTCATCGGATGCCCATTTTCCACAAGTTGATATGATTCTTTAGGGTCTTAATGAAAAGTCTATAATATACTTTTGGTTAAAAATTCTCAATGGTTGTGTAAAACAACACCCTTTTTACCATGTCAAAATGAGCTCTGCAAAAATCATCCCATTCTAAGGGGTTGTTCCTTTAAATGCAAATGAGCTCTGCTCGCCCCGCCCCCTCTTCTCTCTGTGGAATGACGAGCCTGTTTAGCCACTAAACTTCCTAACTACCACGTTATAAGGAAAGGCGATCGCAAAGATTCATAAAAAAACCTTATACGCACTTCTGCTGTAAGTAAAGCTGGATCACAAATGATTCACGCGAACATAGACGGATATATGTAGATCAGCAGCCGCATTCCCTTCACAAACAAACGTAATCTACTACATCTTCAGCGGCTCAGATGTCGGGAGTAAATGACAACCACTATGTTCACTATTACATCCAGCAACAGAACACCTCAATCGCTCAATCTATCTGAGAACGACTCGATTTGAAAAAGGGGATATTATTTTTACAGATCAATTAAAAACAACTGCATGGATTTTTATCATTATAGGGTAGATTTGTACATACACTGCCAACATACATTAATGTTCAAACAACATTAAAAAAGTGAACTTTGCATCCGATGACCCCTTTAACATGGTTGCATGGATAAAATATCAAGGTCATACTTGTAAACCTCATCCACTTTCTCTGGAATTTTTGAGGTCTCGCCATGACGAACGTCCTCACAGGCCTGCCAGAAACACAAGTTCTCCGCTGATAACATGAGAGAAACCAAAAAGGGGAACAAGAGAGAAAAGGGGACAAAAGAAGATGATGAGAGGGAAGGGATGAGAAAGAGAACAGAGGAGAGAGAAACATGAAAATGTTGTTACATTATTCATATATACAGAGTGTGCAGCAGGATAAAAATGGAATCTATTAAAGCTCCAAAAGTACAGAAGGGAACGACAGTTTTGGGACACTCTTCAAAACTGGGTTAAAAGAAAACATGTTTATATAAAAAGGGATTCGAACCAAAAGAAAACTGCAAAAATACCATAGTGATACCATGATTTTGGAAAATTCCCCAGTATTCTTTAACGTAAATACTATTTATAAATATAGATTTAGTACTAGAAACCATAGAAGCTGATATTGATTGAGTATGACCAATATATAACAACTGATTTAATTCCATGTTATGTTATGTAAAAAGTTAAATATTAGCTGTTGAACACAGTTGTTTGATGGCATTGATGGGTGTTATTCTATTTAGCCCAACCAGATGGCGCCATTTATTAGTAAACCAAATATTGAACTGATTAAAGGAGAAGTTCACTTCCTAAACAAAAATTTACAGATAATTTACTCACCCCCTTGTCATCCAAGATGTTCTTGTCTTTATTTCTTCAGTCGTAAAGAAATTATGTTTTTTGAGGAAAACATTTCAGGAATTCTCTCCATGCAGTGGACTTCAATGGTGCCCGTGAGTTTGAACTTCCAAAATGCAGCTTCAAAGGGCTCTAAACGATCCCAGCCGAGGAAGAAGGGTCTGATATAGCGAAACGATCAGTTATTTCCTAAAAATAAAATACAATTTATATACTTTTTAACCTCAAATGCTCATCTTGTCTAGCTCTGCGTGAACTCTGTGTCATTTGCAGCTTCAAACTTGTCCTACATTGCTGTTTTACCTGTTTTTGTTAAGGGTGTTTGATCTTCTTTGTACGTTCACTTTGTAAACACTGGGTCTGTACTTCTGCAGCAATTAAGGCCGATTTTGGAGTTGGAGGAGAAAATGAGATTGGAGTTTTTTGAACTAGGGGAGAGCGGGGCTGAAAGTAACGTGGGACGAAAGTAACAAAGCTATTTTCTCAGAGCCCGGACTATATTTGCTTTCCAAGCTATGACAGCACATTCAGCACGCAACCCTGAGAAATATCACGTGATTTCATCATTGCTTCCCACGGTTAGGCGCAGAAAGCAGTTTTCGAGTACAAGTAAATTATGGAAGCGGTAATTTTTCCAAATTAGTTGTGTTGTGTTTCTCATTTCATGTGTCACAGTAATGATCAATCTACATGTTATTTAGTGCTGTAATACATCCTGAAGTTTGGCTTTTCAGAGTTTTTCAGTATAGAAGTAAATCGGATTTAAATGTCAGGAATTCCTGTTGGGAACAAAAGTAACACTTGTGTTTATTTTGTCTCACAGCATGCTAATTTGGTGACTTTCTGTGTCTTGCATCATTTATTAAAATGTTTATTATAAATGTTTATGGTGTATTATACCAAAAAAGAATATGCCAAGAGTGAGGGTCAGAAAGACAGACAGAGGTCTGATTCAGCCACATGTTCATGAGAGGGCATTTCTGGACATAAGCCTATCTGTCAGGAATATCAGTCTCAGGGCTGTTGCTACATCACATTTACCTTAGTCATATTTAGGTTTTAGCCATACTTTAGCCTTACTTTCCACCTCCACCTGTGAATTTGCAGTGTTTTCAGATGTTTTTATGCACATTTTGAATTTATGCATACAAACAACTGGATGGAAACATGAACAGGCCTTCTGTTACATTATGTTGAGAAGTTATATTATGCTAATTTAATTTAATTTTCATATTGTTCATAATGTTAAAAAAATGTTTTTTAAAAATAAGTTGAATCAATTAATAATTTAAACAATTCAAAGTTCGTACACTCAGGTTTTGAAACATTTAATGAAACTTAAATTTAAAAGGAAAATGTAATACTTTTTTGAAAAGATTAAGATTAAGGACAAAATATGTTTGCAGTTACATATTAACAAGGTCATAGTCATGTATATTTAATAAAAACAAGAGTAACAAAAAATCTAGCTTGTATTGTTGTGTTACTTTCGTCCCAACCAACGGGGTCAAAAGTAACAATGTGCAACTTAAGTTCAAACTGAAATTACACTGAAGTCTTTCACAATTTTACAAAATACCACCTGGTATTAACAGACCACACTTCTGAGTTAATGGCCACAGCAAAAATATATCTCTGTCTACAACTTTATCTTTTTAAATGATGTTTTTCTGAAAAATGGTACTTTCGTCCCCGCTCTCTCCCCTACCATAACTGTATTGAACCAGAATATGAATATGAACCAGAGTTCACGCAGAGCTAGACAAGACGAGCATTTGAGGCTAAAAAGTATATAAACTGTCAATTTGTTTAGAAAATGGCCAACCATTTTGCTAGATAAGACCCTTCTTCCTCGGCTGGGATCGTTTAGAGTCCTTTGAAGCTGCATTTAAACTGCATTTGGGAAGTTCAAACTCGTAGGCACCATTGAAGTCCATTATATGGAGAACATTCCTGAATTTTTTTCTTCAAAAAACATAATTTCTTATTGACTGAAGAAAGGAAGACATGAAAATCTTGGATGACAAGATGGTGAGTAAATTATCTATAAATGTTTGTTCTGGAAGTGAACTCCTCCTTTAAGTAGAATACTGGCACAAAATATTGGTCAAACCAACTATATGTCTATATTTATTAAGTGCTTTGTTACAATATGTATCTACGTACTGTTTCTACCATCTGATGCTATAACTATACCATGGTACCAGCCTAACAGAGTTAATCTTAAATAAAATTTGTGGGAGCGTGCATGTGTACCGCTGAATTCTTTTTCTAAATAAGTGAGAAACTCTTTTCTGCCCATTGAGTCGTTCAGCAGCTCCATGAAGCTGAAGCTCCAGCGCTCCACGCGCAGTTTAGTCGGCACAGCAACCCTATTTCAGGAAAACACAGAATGCACAGCAATTACTGACCTTCAGACAGACATTAGTATACTTTGGGAGTTTAAAAAGTTTTTATTCATGTGTTTATGTGACTCACGTTTCAGAGTGCATGTTCCAAAACATAATATCATCTGTGATCCAGGGGTTGCTGGGAAGACATCCTTGCATTATGGGGTCATGGGGCTGGTACTGCTCACAGTACTTAACGTAACTGCACACACACACACAAACATGTAAGGTCCTCACAAAGGGTCATGGTAAGAGTATCTTTTAAAAGATACTTTGAGGACAGTCCATTAGCTCTAGCCTGGAGGCTGAGACTTTGACAGAGTACACACACACATTCAGTACCTCTCAAGGCAAATGGAGGACTTTACACGATTCCTTGCCAGGCTTATCCTGTTATGTTCAATCTAAAGCCGTTTACCATAAAAACACAAAAACAAGCATGACAGGAAGTACATTTGGTCATATTTCAGAGTACAGTATGTGCTACACAAATAAATGATAATTATAGTCAGCTAAATACCGTTTTTACAAAAAAAATCTAATTATCACAGATATATACACTAGCAGTCAAAAGTTTTTGAACAGTAAAGTTTTTAATGTTTTAAAGAAATCTCTTCTGCTCACCAAGCCTGCATTTATTTGACTCAAAGTACAGCAAAAACAGTAATATTGTGAAATAGTTGTACTATTTAAAATAACTGCTTTCAATTTAAATATATATTCTTCAGTGTCACATGATCCTTCAGAAATCATTTGAATATGCTGATTTGCTGTTCAAGAAACATTTTTTATTATTATCAATATTTAAAACAGTTGAGTATATTTTTTCAGGATACTTTGATGAATATAAAGATCCAAAGGTTAGCATTTTTCTGAACTTTCTGAACTTACTTTTGTAACATTATACACTATACCATGTAAAAGCTTGGAGTCAGTATAACTTTGTTTTTTGGGAGAGAAATTTTAGAAATTAATACTTTTATTTAGCAAGGATGCTTTAAATTGATTAAAAGAGGTGATAAAGACATTTATAATGTTACAAAACATTTCAGGTAAATGCTGTTCTTCTGAACTTTCTATACACTAAAGAAACCTGAAAAAATTCTGTTTTCAACATAATATTAATAATAAATGTTTTTGAGCAGCAAATCAGCATATTAGAATGATTTCTGAAGGATCATGTGACACTGAAGACTGGAGTAATGATGCTAAAAATTCAGCTCTGAAATCACAGAAATAAATTACATTTTAAAATATATTCAAATAGAAAACAGTCATATTTTACTGTTTCTGCTGTACTTTGGATCAAATAAATGCAGGCTTGGTGAGCAGAAGAGACTTCTTTAAAACACTGAAAATTTTACTGTTCAAAAACTTTTGACTAATAGTGTATATATATAATGCATTATTAATAAGACAAACATTTGGCATTCAAAATACTTACCTCTTTTTTGTAGAATTCAGCATTCTATTCTGAAATTTACAATGACAAAATAATCAAAATTTATTAGCTTTCCTAAAAAAGTTGCTATTAAAACTAAACTAAATCAATGGACTTTCTGATCTTGCAATGGAATGAAATGATGGCAGGAAATGAGGCAGTTTTTTAGAGATTACTTACTTGAACAAGGATGCATGATAAAAACAGAAATAAAGAGAAAAAGCTATAGATGATGCTTGAACATGAAAGACTCTGCTATGAATGTTCATATAGTTTTGAAACTTGCTCTGTGTATATTGTGTGTGGATTATGTGTTGTTGTGCGTGTGGTTAGTTGTGTTGTGGTGCTCAGTTCACTGACCAGCTGCACTCGTGTGTTCATGGTTCTTCTCTCCGGTCCATAATCTATATTCTCCAGTGTCCCCGGCTGAAAATGTAGTCGTAAAAAGATACAGATCAATGACAAAATAAGATGTTTATGATCAAATGCATGCATGAAGTTATTAGAAATGTGATCTCTGATCCATGTTGGTATCATTTAAAAAAAAAAAAAAGTTTAAATATTTTTATAAAAGCTTTTACTCTAAAATATCAATTGGTATAACAAAGTGAAAAAAACTGATAAAATATTTTCCTTAGACCTAGAATATGTTATCATAAATGTCTTAATCGTTATTGTCAAATACCTTTTTAACAGCAGTATTTTTTTTTATTTCAGATAAAGTTCCTTAATTAAAAATATTATAAAATGTTCATTTTGCCACCTGCTGACGTAAAGATGTCCTCTGTTCCGTGATATCACTTCCTGTTTTTTTGTTACATGATAATAAATTACTTCCTATGCAACACTAAATTTGAACTACACTGTAAAAAAAATGATTTTTGTTTTACAAGACAATACTATTTCAGTGTTTCTACTTCAAAATGTCATGTTTAAATAAATGTGCTTCTTGTCATTTCTTTGTAAATTATTTGTTAAATTTACTAGCAATCAAAATAAATTCGGTTGCCATTTTTACCATTTGTGGTGAACAAACCACAGGTTTTTTTTTTATTTTTATTTTCTTACAATCTGAGAACAAATACACAACCCTGACATTTCTATTTTCTTCCCACCTCAAAATAATCATCAGAAATCATCAAAAAAATGCTTGTTTAAATTGTTGTTGTTTTTAAAAATAAAAATAAATTAAACAGTTTTCTGTTTAATTTAAATGCATTTTTTGTTTTTCTGAGCAAAAAATACATATCATACATTTTCCCCTAATTTACAGAAGACAACCAAAATGTCATTTAGTGTAACAATCTGTCAGGCATATTTACAACAAAAATCAATTTATGACATATTAAAAGACAAATTGCTTTCACACCAAATACTAATTAGTTGTAATTCTACATTTTTAAATTTGCCACTATCCTAGGTTTTGCCCATTTGTTAATATGAATTTTTTTATGTTTGAATTTTTACATAAATATTGTTACACTGAATGACAATTATTTCAACCATATTTTGACATTTTATTCTTCAGATGCTTATCTGAAACCATAAAAGTACACTTTACTTACATTTAATGTGCTTTCTATGAACATAAATATATCACTTTTGTACATTTCTTTTGATGTGGACATCTTAAAGGGGTCATCGGATGCCCATTTTCCACAAGTTGATATGATTCTTTAGTGTCTTAATGAAAAGTCCATAATATACTTTGGTTAAAAATTCTCACTGGTTGTGTAAAACAACACCTTGTCAAAATGAGCTCTGCAAAAATCAATCCATTCTGAGGGATTGTTCCTTTAAATGCAAATGAGCTCTGCTCACCCCGCCCCTCTCTACTCTGTGAGATTGTTTACTTTAGCCGCATTTAATGGCGTTTAGCTGCGGAACTTGCTTACTAGCACGTTATTAGGAAAGGTTATTGCAGAGATTCACAAAAAAAACGTTTACTCACTTATGCTGTAAGTGAAGCTGGATCACGAATGATTTGCGCGAAACATATGTAGACATTTATGTAGATCGGGCAGCGCATTTCCTTCACAAACAAATGTAATCCACTGCATTTTCAGCGGCTCAGGTGTCAGGAGTAAATGACGACCACTACGTTCATTATTACATCCAGCAACACAACACCTTAATCGCTCAATCTGAGATATTCTTGTCTAACTTACATCCCTGCTCCGGCATTGAAACAATGGAGGTCTGACTGTTACAGCTAATCTGAGGTAAAACGCTCATGTCAATAAACTATCGAGGGAGCGATACACACACTGACAGGCATCTGAGAATGGCTTGATTTGAAAAAGGGGATATTATTTTTACAGATTAATTAAAAACCACTGCATGGATTTTTATCATTATAGGGTAGATTTGTACATACACTGCCAACACACATTAATGTNNAAACAACATGTAAAAGTGAAGTTTGCATCCGATGACCCCTTTAACGCCCTTGACCCATATATATTTGAAAATATAGTGAGTCTTGTCTCCAGGCTTTCAAACTAACCCAAATCACTGTAATGTCTGGTAGGTGGATTTACAACATTTTCACAGAAGCAGAACACCACACACACACACACACACACACACACACAGACAATAAAGGAATGAAATGGTCTCTAAATCCACCCCAGATTAAATCAAAATGCCCTCATGCAGGAGTGCAAGAATATCTCTCTCTCACACACACACACACACACACACACACACACACAGTACACTGGTGTCCAGTCACAGGCAGCCACACATACACTAAAACACACATAGTCACTTAGTAATAGAATATCCTCTTAAGCGCTCAGCCAAAAGATGGAACCATTAGAGATATACCAGTGCACACACACACACACACACACACACACACACACACACAGCTCTTCTGGTTGACTCTACTTTTATTTCATCCATTGAGACATTTAAGCTCATGTTAAGCAATGCACATATCCTTTCAACTCATGTGTGAGTGTGTTTTAAATGCACCAATGTGTTCCACTCTATTTCTCCTTTTCTTCTGCCAGTGTCTGCCCTCCTGTTCTCCTCCCGCTCTGTCCCCTTCCCCCTTTTTCCTCTACTTTGCAATGCTTTTAACTGACTGGCTGAATATTTCATAAGCAGAAGCTGGATACAGATATGAAGGCACGTGCCAGATGGGCACAGATGCTGTCGCTGCTTAAGCATCATACACTGAATAAATTTGACATGCTTTGAATTTCTATACCAGACTTTTGAAAGGAGATACTTTCTAAAATAAGCAGGATCTTACTTTAATTTATGTACTGACAAAGATCGCAATACCATGTACTTCAAAGATTACCATAGTGTAAGTATTGGCATGGTGTTTTTTGTTAGTGTTGTGAGTTTATCCACCTTATTTTTCCCGTAAGAGCGGGCACGGCACCAATCCACTTCCAGCTATTTTTAGCTGTACAAAAAAGCTACTGCAATCTGTCTTATCATATTATTTTAATATATTATCTTAATTATGAACACAGTGGTTTGTAGTGCAAACAGTTCTACCGTTTACTGGGTGGACAGTGTGCAGTACTTACAGGAGGTCTGTTCACTAGCCAGTAAGCTTGTTCCTGACACTCCAGCACTATACGATCTGCTTTCCGACGCTGTTTTGATGCCCTTTAACACAAGAAAATGAACATAATAAGACCAATGTACAGATGTAAAGAAAGATGTCTAGACAACAACCCTCAAAAAATATAGAATATAAAATATATTAAAATTTATATAGAGATTTTATTTTATATCCATCAAAACTATGATTAATATTTAGTACTGCACAGAACTTGAGTTTAAAACATTCAGAGCCATATAAATTATTTGTATGCTATGACGAATTGGTAAAATTGAGTACTGTGCAACAGAGGAGGTAGCCACTACAGAGAATACTGTGTTATCATATTATTATTATTGTACTATATTAATTATATTGTATTTTCCATTTGCTCCTTAATTTAATTTAATTTAATGTTTTAGTAATTTTGCTATGAGTTTTTGTCATTTTATTTGTTTTTTTGTTTTTTTTTTAAATGTCTATACAGTTTTATTTAATTTCATTTGTTTTAATTTTTTAGCACATTAAGTTAAAACTAAAAATGAACAATTATTATACAACTTGCTGAAATAAAACACATTTCATTTTTTTTTTTAATATATTTTATTTTGTTTATTTTGTTTAAACTTTCATTTTAGTAATTTAGACGCGGCATTAGTTTCAGTTATAAATACCATAAAAAAGTTAATCAAAGTGAACATTCTTTCAAGTAGTTAACAGTTAAAGTTTATATCTCATATGCTAATGTTTAGTTAATAAAAATATTTATTTGGTAAAAGTGTATAGATGCTTTTTACTGCATGTAAATATTTAGAATATATATATATATATATATATATATATCCTTTTACCTATTAGTGGTATTGTCAGCATTATTCATTTCATGTTTTGTTTTGGCTACATGTAATAAGCTGAAGGAAGCATTAAGTGTGTGTGTGTGTGTGTGTGTGTATATGTTTAGTAATGAAAAAGGATAGTTACCTGAGCTGCTCTCTTGCCTGCATCACAACAAAGTCCCAGGTGTGGTTGATACGTTTATGTAAAGCATTATAGCACTCCTAACAAGACAGAGATTGAGAAATGAACAACAGATGGCTTCATGACTGCATTGCACAGTCTTGTTTCTCTATGGTGTGGCTTGCATTTGACAAACATACCTTTTCATACTCAATTAGTTCTCCTTGTTTTCGGATATTCTTCTTGGCCAAGTAGATTGCTGGAACACAAATAAATAAATCCATAAATAATATATTTACCTTCTCCTTTTGTATTCCTTGATGCAAATGTATTTTGGTTTGGTACAACGTATTTTTTTTGAACCATTAGATCTCACCATAGTCCAGTTCTGAAGCAGGCCAGCGTGTTGACATCCAATAATACGGCGTCTGATAAAGAGATTAATTCAGATGTGCTGATTTTGAATATGGAAATTTAGCAACTGCTGATACGGCATGGGATTTTATGTAAATATTGTGTAAGTGTGTGTATACAGTGGCATGGTTTGGGAACCCCTTGCAGAATCTGTGAAAATGTGAATAATTTTAACAAAATAAGAGAGATCATACAAAATGCATGTTATTTTCTATTTAGTACTGACCTGAATAAAATATTTAACATAAAAGATGTTTACATATAGTCCACAAGACAAAAAAAACAGCTGAAATTATCAAAATAACCCCCTTCAAAAGTTTGGGAACCCTTGTTTTTTCGTTTTGTGGTGGTTGGTTTGAACATTTTCCAGCAGTGACTGTATGATTTTGAGATGATGACAATTGAGGGACTCAAACACAACTATCAAAAAAGGTTCAAACACTCACTGATGCTCCAGAAGGAAACACAAAGAATTACGAGCCGGGGGTGAAAACTTTTGAACAGGACAAAAATTTTTCTTATTTTGTTGAAATATCTTTTTTTCCCATTTAGTACTACCCTTCGGAAGCAACAGAAGATACTTGCAGGATTCCCGGAAGACAAATTAAATAAATTTACCTTGATCTTCAAATTCAAAAAGTTTTCACCCCCTGACTTAATGGATCATGTTTCCTTCTGGAGCATCAGTGAGTGTTTAAACCTTTTTTAATAGTTGTGTTTGAGTCCCTCAGTTGTCCTCAGTGTGAAAAGATGGATCTCAAAATCATACAGTCACTGCTGGAAAGTGTTCAAATATGCAAAAGATGCTGAAAAAACGAAGAATCTGCAGGACCTGGAGGATTTTTCTGACGAACAGTGCTCAGTTAAACTGTTCAGAACAAACAAGGGACTCCTGAACAACCACCTTTTATGTAAAATATCTTACACAGGACAGTACTAAATAAAAAATAACATGCATTTTGTATGTTCTCTCTTATTTTGTTAAAATTATTCACATTTTCACAAATTCTGCAAGGGGTTCCAAAACTTTCGCATGCCACTGTATATAAATACCTGAAAGCGATATGGTGAATCGTCAGCTTTCAGAATAAGGTTTCTGGGCTCTTTTAAAGGGTAAATGTATCCATACTTTACAAAGAGTTGTCCAATGTGCAATGCCTCTAAATAAAAATCAGAAAAATATTTTCATATACATAATATACACCCACACAAGTAAAAAATAAATCATTACAAATGTATTAAAAATTTAAATAATCATACATTAAGTTAATAATTAAAAAGCAAAAAGATCTACATACAAATTGGTGTAGAATTGTTACTCAGATTTTGCTAGTAAAATGTACAAATAATTACAAAGAAATTAATTACTAAATTACTGAAATAGTATTTTTCATACATCATACAACATACATCCATTAATCTTTGTTTTATTTATGTTATGTTAAGAAGATATTTTGAAAAATGTTGGTAACCAAATAGTTGAAGGTAGCCATTTACTTCCCTAGCATATTTTTTCCATACTATAGAAGTCAGTTTGGTTACCAAAATAAAGAAACTCATACAGGTTTGGAAGGACATGAGGGTGAGAAAATAATGTCAAACTTTTATTTTCGGGTGCACTATCCCTTTAACTAAAATAGTAGTAGATGATTTAAGAATACATACATTTTAATCTAGTGGTTGCCTACACAAGGTGTTCCCTCATTGCAGTGCACAGATCTCACAGAACTCTCTGGAGTCTTGTTTATTCCAGACACAGCTGTGAGCTGCATTACTTGTTTATTAGACCTTTCTGAACCACACAGCCTGTTTTCTGAGAGTGTGAAATTTGTGCATTTATTATTAAAAATCTTGCACACAACTCAGCTTACATTACATAAAATCTGACTTTAATTTAAAGCAACTTTAATATGCAATTTAGCTCCCCTTGTGTGCTCATGTGTGTATGTTCAGAAGTCCCTCAGGATGTCACATGGAGAATAATGTTGTCTCTGGAGAACATTTTCTACAAACCACACACAGGTGACTGGAAAACTCAAAGTACACCACAGCAGATAGCATGGAAATTATTACACACCCGGGCTCTGACATGCAAGCTACAAAGCAACTTATGAGCAGTCTTTTTTTTTTTCTTTAATTAAGTCCAATGCTATATATCAAAGACAAAGGATCAAAATATAGTTGTTTTATAAGCTATAATAATGTCCTACCTTCATCAGAGATAGAAAACTTCTTAATCAGCCATTCAACAATGTCTATACCTGTATAAAATCAAAGAACATTATCTGTCAACATAATCACACAGTATCTGAAAAAGCATTACATCACTTGCTCACCAATGGATCCTCTGCAGTGAATGGGTGCCGTCAGAATGAGACTTCAAATTCACAAGTAACCCACATGTCTCCAGTCCATGCATTAATGTTTTGTAAAGTGAAAAGTTGCATGTTTGTAAGAAACAATTCCATCATCAAAGGTGTTTTAACTTAAGAGTTTAAAATCTGAGTTATAATCTATAATAATATTACTTCCTCTAGGGAAAAAGTCCATCCCCTGTTGTCCTCTCACATCAAAATCCACCAACATATTTGTTTAGAACTGTTTTGGGCTATTTGTGCATATAATCTGTGCATATTTATCTCATGATTTAGATGAGACAAGTTTTTTTCACTGGAGAAAGCAATAATATTAATAGTGGACTTTTAGCCGGAAACAAAGGTTTGAAGTTAAAAACATCTTAAAAATGAATTTGTTTATTACAAACATGCAACTTTTTGTTTCACAAAATGTTCATTGGTGGACTGGAGTAATGTGAATTACTTGTGGATTACTATTTTATATTAATATCAGCTTTTTGGAATCTCATTCTGACGGCACCCATTCACCCATTGGTGAATATGGCCTGAGGGTGAGTACATTTTCAGCAAATTTTCATTTTTGAGTGAACTATTCCATTAAGTGACTTCGACTTGCATTTATCTTTAATTCGCTGAAGAAAGTAATTTGTTTATTCACACGTAGCCAGTGTCCTCTGAGAGACAAGTGCAGGCGCAAAACATGCACTGTTAGACTAATTAATAGCTAGAAAAATGAGCACAGAGACTGAAAGCACACACAGGAGTCTAATTTCACTGCGCAAGCTTCTATTGATTCACTGTCCTCATGCGCACTCGAGACTTTCCGAGATGCATGGATACTTTGCTGTTAAATGCACACTATTTCCACATTAATAATGGGAAACTATTATAGTTGTGTCTCAGCTGCATCTCTAATCGTGCCATAACATGTCAGAGGCTGGAAAATACGCGGAACAGTCATGTCCATTTGGGATTATCAAGAGAGAGTGAGTAAAGCTTGAAGTTTGATGCAGCCATAGAGAGAGAGAGAGAGAGAGAGAGAGAGACTCACCAGTCATTGCATGTGGTATAACCGTAATAAGGAGACGCTGGTTGCGCAACTTGATGCCCATATCAGGGTCCTGCATGGATATGATCATGCGCTCCATCTGTATGTGGACACAGATGAAATGCTTTTAAAAATTAATTTTAAACTGTACACAAGCTAACGTGTTTAAAATTGCAAGATGAAAAACAAACACATAAATAAAAACCTTAATTTTGAATAAAAAACAACAACAACAGGATGCACCCCTGAATAAATATGAACTTGACTGATTTAAACGATGTAATGCAAAAAAAAAAAAAAACCAGCAAAATCATCAATTTCATAAACATAACAGAGGAATGGGATAATTTGTTGGTTTATTTATTTTTAAAGAACTCCTGTTATATAAATCAGTTATATAATGCAAAAACACAGCTATGCAAATTCATGTGTAACAATTTCTGCAAAGAAACTTTAGTTTCGTCTTTTAAGACACATTTTAAATAATGTACGGAAAAGTTACTATACTGTGTTTTATAAGCAACAACTGCAGCATTATGAAGCTCTGGCTCATTTGCAAAAATGACCGTACTAAAGCATATACATGAACATTTTAGGGTCTTACCTTAGTCAAACAGGGCATTTGCTGTCGCTGCACTCCATCCTGACTGAGTGTGTTAATGGTCATGTTGGCAGCTGTTCGTCGGCTTGTGAGCTCTGGATGTGAAGTTGAAGAGGGCTGGATGAGGTTTATACTGATGCTGGAGAGTCTGCTGTCCCGTCAGAGAGGCGATGGGGTGGTGCTTCATCCGACATCACCACATGTGCCATAATTAGGTATAAAATCGCGCCTCCCAGTGGTGATTGATTCAAATTGATAATTGTAGAACCTTAAAAATGTATTCATTTATTTCAATGTAAAAGGAAAAGTGCTTATTTTAGCTGCTATATATGAATATACAGCAGAATATGCTCGCTCTCTCTTAACTTAAATAAAATAAAAACAGCAAACAAACAAATAAATAAATAAATAAAATTTTAGTTTTTTTTTTTTTTTTTCATTTCTCATTTTCATTTAGTTTAACCTAATGCTACCTGGTGCTAAAATAAACAAAACTAAAGCAGAAATAAAATTAATAAAAACGATATAGGCATTTATAACACTAATAAAATGACAAACTGAAACTGAAAATAGAAAAATTAAAACAAATTCAAAATATATTTAAAATAATAGTAATGAAAGTATGTAGCTAAATATTAAGCTGTTCAATTTTCAGTTCATTTTCAAGTACACTACCGGTCAAATGTTTTTGAACAGTAAGACTTTCAATATTTTTTTTAAAGAATTCTCTTCTGCTCACCAAACCTGCATTTTTTAAAATCCAAAATACAGCAAAAGCAGTAATATTATGAATTATTTGTACTATTTAAAATAACTGCTTTCTGTTTGAATATATTTTAAAATGTAATTTATTCCTGTGATCAAAGCTAAATTTTCAGCATCATTACTC
>JAHKKF010511559.1:0-38328 GCA_019740295.1 Labeo calbasu
AGGTTTCTTTGATGAATAGAAAGTTCAGAAGAACAGCATTTATCTGAAATAGAAATCTTTTGTAACATTCTAAATTTCTTTATCATCACTTTTGATCAATTTAAAAGCATTCTTGCTAAAAAAAAAAAAAATTAATTTCTAGAATTTATTCCCCTGAAAAAAAATTATACTGACTCCAAGTTTTTGAATGTTACAGTGTTATAATGTTACAAAAGCTTTTTATTTCAGATAAATGCTAATCTTTGGATCTTTATATTCATCAAATAATCCTGAAAAAACACTGTTTTAAGTATTGATGATAATAATAATAATAAAAAATGTTTCTTGAACAGCAAATCAGCATATAGAATAATTAATGAAGGATCATGTGACACTGAAGACTGGAGTAATGATGCTGAAAATTTAGCTTTGATCACAGGAATAAATTACATTTATTCAAATAGCAGCTATTTTAAATAGTAAAAATATTTCTAAATTTTAGTGTTCTTGCTGTATTTTGGATCAAATAAATGCAGGTTTGGTGAGCAGAAGAGACTTCTTTAAAAAACACTAAAATCTTGTACTGTATATTCAAATAGAAATCAGTTATTTTAAATTGTAATATCTCACAATATTACAGTTTTTACTGTATTTTTAATCAAATACATGAGCATAACACACTTCTTTGTATGTGCATATAACTATATATCCACACACACACCTGATCGATGCCATCCAAAGGTCAGACGTTTGGACGGTGGCCTGGATGAAATCCACAGTGAGAACAGACTGATCGAAACACTGCCAAAGTCAGTGAGAAGATGCACAGCATCGGTCATTATAGCAAGACTGTGAGCAGCGTAACCACCTACAAGAGCAGAACGTCAACACACAGGACTCAAATGCATCTAAAAGTCACAATATTCAAAATACGAAATATGCATGTCCACTTTTTGTCAACTGTTCTTTTACAATCAGCAGGTTACACAACAGATTAGGTTTTTTAAACTGTACGTGTCCTTTATTTCTCACCAATGACTTCTCCGATCATGAAGATCAAGCACACAGCACACGTGATGAGTAACTTCCTCCGGGCCTGTGTTTTGCCCTGCTGCTTCAAGTGTGTTTCTTTCAGGCTGTGACAATGAAACGCCCAAGTGTCATGTTTACACTCAAACTGAGTGCTGAGGTATTCATCTTCTGGATTATCCAGCAGACTAAAAGAAAACAGAATGAAGAAATCAGATCGAACACTTCAAGTCAGATTAACTCAACTCGAGAGACTTACCCCAAAAGTTCAAGCGAATCCGTCAAGGTCTTGTCCTGCTTGCTCAGCTGGAGCTTCTCCAAATTCATTATAGAGATAATTAACAAAAACTCCTTTCAATAAATAATATTTATTGAAATAAATACAAAACAGATTATATTCTCAAGATGTTTTGAAAAAAGCACGAGTCAAAATTTCTAGAACGCTCTGTGGATATGAAACAAAATTTACAGCTGGTCTAAAGCCATATGCTGTTCCACACGCTGCGGCTGTAACATATCAGAAAACATGTTGGTGCAGTGAAACCATGTTTAGTTCTCATTTAGTTTCAAGGTCACATTCCAGCGATAAAAAGGAAGGATTTCAAAAACACTTGCTCACATTTGCCAATAGCAACTAACAGGAAACCTTCTCAGAATTTGCAAGATTTATGAACAATAATGTTCATAGAACATTAAGGTTATCTTGTCTCTAATAATGTTATCAAAACATTAGCACAAAAACACTATTTACAGATTATTCACGATGTTTTTTCTAAAACATTTCTGTTGGACATTTGCCTTATGTTTTTTAAATGTTGCAACTTGTTACAGATAGTTTAGACATTCAAATGTACCATTCCCATAATGTTGCATAATAAAACTGAAAATCTCCTCTAAATTTTGGGAACATTCAAAAAATAATGTTTTCAGAACATTAGCAAAATGCATATTTTGTTTGTGACCCTGGACCACAAAACCAGCCATAAGGGTCCATTTTTTTAAATAAGCTTTTAGTTGACGTATGGTTTGTTAGGATAGGACAATATTTGGTGAAAATAACAAAATAAAAATATTGAGAAAAAATCACCTTTAAAGTTGTCCAAATGAAGTTTGTAGCAATGTATATTACTAATCAAAAATTACATTTTGATATATTTATGGTAGGAAATATACAAAATATCTTCATGGAACATGATCTGTACTTAATATCCTAATGATTTTTGGCATAAAAGAAAAATCAGTCATTTTGACCCACACAATGTATTTTTGGCTACTGCTACAAAATACACCCGTGCTACTTAAGACTGGTTTTGTGATCCAGGGTCACATATTGCAATTTCATTGCTGTAGATGTACATAAACTCACATTAAAAGCTTGAGTAGATAGAATAATCAACTATATTTATTCATCTTTCATAATTCCACATAGAAATCATGCAGAAATCATATAATCTTAATTATAAACAGAATCTCAGACGAAAACCATCCCTGAGGCTGTGCAATATTACCACAATAAACAAAACACTCACCTGCAAATTACCAGCTTTATCACACGATTTCAGTGGTCCTTTAAACTCTAAAAATCAACATTATACTAAATTACGTATCATAAAATAGATGTTTCACAGAGGTTATTTCAAGGCTTGCTTGCAGCGGTGGCAAAATAAACCGCATATAGTTATCTGTTAGATAAACTGTCAATGTGTATGTGTATATACAGATAAAAAAAGACTGTTGGACTTATTTATCATCATGTATTGGAGCCTTAACGACTTCACTTTGTACAAATATAGTATTAACAATAAAACTTTATGTTCTTAAGACGTACTGTAATGTTAAGCACACAAAGTGCATATATTACATTTCACTTGTAAAGCATGGTTTAACATTACACAATGTACAAGCTAAAGATGATAAATAGAAAACTAAATCGAGCAAATCAATTAATCTGGTGTTATATAAACAGAACATTCTGTGGTATTACTTCAGGTTGACTTTGCTGTGCAAGATATGTTTGATTGTTCTCTAGAGGTCATTTAAATCAGCGGTATGTATGTTTTCTACCGGTTTCAGAAATATTATGTCTTCTAATAAAGCGAACAGAATCTATTTCCAAACGTCTGTTCCTGTAGTAAGTTTGTTCAGCGGGAACAAAATATATTTTGTTATATATTACGACAGTAAATTCTACAAACTCAACTGTAGAGGGCTCCAAAGTCGCAAAAATACACAAACCTACATACAGCTGCTTTAAATGGCTCATCAGTGAAGCATAATAAATGAGACATTCAAGCAACCAAAAAACAATTATAAAATTATGTAAACACAAATAGCATTATGTGTGGAGATCACATGAGCCACACAAACTGCACAGGCACTGTGTGATACAAACCAAAAATATTTCTACAGCAGTGTCTTCATTTCTACAGCTAAAAACAGGGACGAGTCAGTCTCCTTAACAAGTTTTGTGGTTGTTTGCTCTAGTCTACATGCGCCATATGTGCGTCTGGAGTGATCAGTACAGAAGTGTCTCCATCTACAAGAGAAAACAGCAAAATAACCCTTAGAATCGGAATTTTAATGCCTTTTTGGCCAAAAAGTACATCACATGCAAAACATGCTAAAGCTAATAACTGATGCGGATGTTCACCTGAGGTTACAGGAATGGGCATTCCTACAATTACAGTGTTTCCTTCTAAACAACACAAAGAAAGTAATAGTTAAAAAATAAAAATAGTTAACAAGACTGTTTCATAATTCATCTATCTACAATACCAGTCAAAAGTTTCTTCAGCTCACCAAAGCTGCATTTAACTGATCCAAAGTACAGCCAAAACAGTACAGTTCCAAAATATTTTTACCTTTAAAAAAACGGTTTACTATTTGAATATATTTTAAAATGTAACTTATTCCTGTGATTTCAAAGCTGAATTTTTAGCATCATTACTCCAGTCACATGATCCTTCTGAAATCATTCTAAAATTCTAATTTGCTCCTTAAAAAAAACAACAAAAAAACATTTGTTATTAATATGATGTTGTAAACAGCTTAACAGAATTTTTTTTAGGTTTCTTTGATGAATAGAAAGTTTAGAAGAACAGCATTTATCTCAAATAGACATCTTAAACATTATAAATGACTTTATCATCACTTTTGACTAAATTAAAGCATCCTTGCTAAATAAAAGTATTATTTTAAGGTTGTCAAAAGATTAATCACAATTAATTGCATTCAAAATAAAAGTTTGAGTTTGCCTAATATATGTGTGTGTAGTGTGTGTAATTATGTATATATAAATACACACAAACTAATGTATATTTTAAGAGAAATATGTTATTTATGTAATAAATATAAATTATATAAAAATTATATTAAATACAATATACTTGTAAATATTTCTTAAATCTATATTAGGCAAACTCAAACTTTTGTATGCGATTAATCGCGATTCATCTTTTGACAGGCCTAATTTCTATCATTTCTTCCCCCCCCCAAAAATAAAAAATTATACTGACTCCAAGCTTTTAAATAGTACAGTGTATAATGTTATAAAAGCTTTTTATTTCAGATAAATGCTGATCTTCAGCTCTTTCTATACATCAAATAATCCTGAAAAACTATCTATACAACTGTTTTAAATATTGATAATAATAATAATAAGAAGAAGAAAAATGCTTCTTCAACAGCAAATCAGAATATTAGAAATATTTTTGAAGGATCATGTGACACTGAGGACTGGAGTAATGATGCTGAAAATGTAGCTTTGAAATCAGGAATAAATTACATTTTAAAACATATTCAAATAGAAAACAGTTGTTTTAAATAGTAAAAATATTTCAAAATTGTACTGCTTTTGCTGTACTTTGGAACAAATAAATGCAGGTTTGGTGAGCAGAAGACACTTAATCTTCCTGTTCAAAAACGTTTGACTGTTAGTGTATCTATCTATCTAAAACACAAATATGCATCTGTTGTTTACCTGAATTTCCAGGCGCTGGACAGGGAATAGGCTGTCCTATTATTACAGTGTCATTGCCTGTAAATCACAAAAAAAATACAGTGATTAACATGATTTACAGTGCTCTCTTCTTTTTTACCAATTGCAGACACAGGTCTGGTAAGCTTGTGTTTGCAGTCTCCAGAGCTGAAAACATCACCGAGTCCCGCTTCTCACCTCTGTTGTGCTCCTCTGACATCTCCGCCTCCAGCTCATCTGGATCCACATAGTGAAAATTGTCTTCGGGCTCTGAACCGCCACATTTACCGCAACAGCAACAACAGCAGCAAAGGCAGCAGCAACATGTGAAGATCATTCCCAATCCCACGAGTGCCTGAACCGAAATATATAAAACAATTAAGCGATTACACTGCTCATCATCATGTTTGCTGAATGAAATCTAATACTTGTTTCTTTGTAATTTTTGCTTTCACCATCCATTTGTAAGGTGAAGAAGTCTTGTACTCTTGCTTAATCAGCAGCAAAGACATGATTCCTGTCCTTCTCTGAGTCAGATTACAACTATTTCTTCAAGTCTCAGCTGATTTTAACATGCATGAATGATTCTGAAGACATTTTAATGCCTATTCTTGATTTTAAGGTTACAATTATGGCCAGTGACAAAGCTTTTGACATTTGCTGCTTTTGTTATTTTGGTAAGTCCATTAAATATATATGTACGTAACATATATGTAATTAAAAAAAATCTTCATTCTTACTTTAAAAAAAAAAAAAAAAAAAGTCATGTCATGATAAAATGTTTTTATTAATATTTTTGTAAATCAAATCAGATCAGACAGTATTAGGCCTTTTTATTTCAAACCAGCAGACTTTTTTTTCAAGATGCAATGCCATTATGGTGATCATTTCACCATGCCGTGACTTTTATTATTTACATTGTACACTACCAGTCAAAAGTTTTTAAACAGTCAGATTTTTAATGTTGTTTAAAGAAGTCTCTTCTGCTCACCAAGCCTGCATTTATTTGATCCAAAATACAATTTCCAAAAATGTGAAATATTTTTACTATTTAAAATAACTGCTTTCTATTTCAGTGTATTTTAAAATGTAATTTATTCCTGTGATCAAATCTAAATTTTCAGCATCATTACTCCAGTCGTCAGTGTCACATGATCCTTCAGAAATCATTCTAATATGCCGATTTGCTGCTCATGAAACATTTTTTTTTAATTATTATTATTATCATCAACACTTAAAACAGTTGAGTACTTTTTTCAGGATTCTTTGATGAATAAAAAGATCCAAAGATCAGCATTTATCTGAAATAAAAAGCTGTTGTAACATTACACACTATAACATTTAAAAGCATGGAGTCAGTATCATTTATAATGTTAAAAATTTCAGATAAATGCTGTTCTTCTGAACTTTCTATTCATCAAAGAAACCTAAAAAAAATTCTACTCAGCTGTTTTCAACATAATAATAATGATAAATGTTTTTTGAGCAGCACATCAGAATACTGAAATGATTTCTGAAGGATCACGTGACTGGAGTAATGATGCAAAAATTCAGCTTTGAAATCATTTTTGCTGTACTTTGGATGAAATAAATGCAGGCTTGGTGAGCAGAAGAGACTTTAAAATACCTTACTGTTCATAAACCTTTGACTGGTAGCATATAAAAAAAGTAGAGATAAAAACAAATAAACATACACACAAACTACTGACCTTAAACCAGCATTTGGACATGAGGAAGTAATATTTAACACTCTCCTCTCCAAACTGGTCTGCGACGTAGAGACCCATGGAGCCATATTCGTCGTAGATCTGACGTTTGGTTTCATCATTGAGGATGGTGTTGGCATTGTTGATCTCTTTAAACTTCTCTGCCGCTTCTGGGTTGTTAGGGTTCTTGTCTGGGTGATACTTCAGTGCCAGTTTCCTTATGGGTAGGGATTTATAAAAAACAACACCGTTAGAGGGAAACTGCATTTATGATTTCTTGATAAACACGAGTTGTAAACAAGAATACCTGTATGCTTTCTTAATATCTTCAGATGAAGCTCCTTTTGCCAAGCCTAACGTCTGGTATAAACTCTCCCCAGCTCGGGACAGCCTGCGCTGAGGGCGGTTTGTATCTGTCATTCTTAAATTCTGCTAGAAACACTAAAGATTGAAGATCACAAATGAAGATAGTCATTATGCCATTTTTACTTTTATTTAAAATATTCTTATATAAAAGTATTTGGACACATATGCCTTATTAAAACTGGACACCATTGCATTTGATAACAATATATCAAAGCAAAATTGAAAATTGTGTGAACTAACATTATACATCCACTAATAAACACTAAAGCACTAGCTGATTAAACGACATTGCGCAATAATAATAAAGAAAAATTAACAATGTCATTCATACATGTAAATATGACCTGGGAGTCACACTGAAGAAATACAACCAAAGCAAACAAGAAATAATGTGATATTATTGATTCATATTCCTTATCCACTTTAAAAAAGATATTAAGTATGAATATTCACAGCGTTAGTAACTGATCCACCAAAGGACTTTTGACACCCACACGACTAATATTTCGTTTACACAATATATTTCCTCTTTTATTACTAAATATATTACGACAGCATTTATATTTATAGTTATTTACTAGTAAATGGCGGTGATTTGAGTTTAGGCCTGTTAGAGATCATTACCTGACTGACAACATGAACTTATCAATGAAATCGATCACTTACCGTTTATGAAAAGAAGCATAAGTTGATTTCTAATAAAGTTACTTCCGTATTCATTTCTACTAACTGTTACAGCGTTTACACGGCGAAAAGTAAAGTGGTGCCATTGATCATGAGCGGTGTTTTGACCAGGAAGTAGGAAATAAAGTTTCTCTTACGTCAAGTACGAAAGCTCACTGACAGAGAGCAGCGGGCAATAGTGAAAGTATCTGGCTTTGAAATGCGGCACACCTTAGTTTGAAAAACCCGGTTAAGGCCCAGCTAACAGAGAACGTCCTCAGAACATTACGTTCTCTTAAAGTTATGAACAAACGTTCTTCCAAGTAATATTAAAAGAACGTTCGTTTAAAGTCATCTGCTTTTTAATAAGGCTCTAAAACGTTAGCACAAAAACGTTATTTATATATAATTCATGAACCGTTTTTTTTCTTTGGAACAACTTAGTTACATTTTTTTTAAATGTAACTGCTTGTTTCAGAATTCTAAAATGGAATGTTTCCTTAATATTAACTGTTAACATTTTTTAAAAAAAAAACGTAAATAACTGAACGTTTCAAACAGCTTCAGCGAAATATTTTTATAATGTATCAGTAATAATTGTTTAATAGTAATATAATAATCACAATCGAAGATTTATAAAAATTTTATTTAAAAATAGTTTTAGATTTACACTTTTGAGATGTCATGTCAAATACTATCATTTAGAGGTCTAACGTCTACTATTTTACATAGTTAAGTCCTATAAATAAAAAAGTAACTCACTTTATTTTAAAATGTTTATTATAAACATCAAAGAAAAAAAACAATAGCTCTCATTTGTAGATAAATTGTAAGACTATTTAGGGGAGATTTACCCAACTATTATAAACCATGAATATGATTTAGCATGAATATGCTAGACAGCAGTTTAATATGCAAAATTAAGAGAACAAATAATATGAAGTTTTAAGTTACAACATTTGATCTCATTAATCTGAATGCTTCATGCAGAAAAAAAATCCTTTTTTTTAAATCCTAAAGTTGTACGTTTTCCTCTCATAAACTTCTTTAAGGTATTTATTTATGTGAAATCTATTTTATGCAACATTTAACATGAATAGATTTTGTAAGTGGTCATAATCACAACAATTGCATTCCATATATTTAATCATAAGTCAAGAGTTTCCCATTTTAAGAATTATTTTCCCAATATTTTTGTTGGCCTCCATATGCTGATGAGCCATTTCAACATCTTCCATGTTGAACATGCTGTCTATCACAGGCCGCAAGGGAGAATCTGTCGACTGGAAGTGTGGCAAAACCTGCTCTGTGAAACTCCGGACCAGCTCTGCTTTATACTGGAAATAAAACACAAACATAAATGCAAAGTGCATAACATTTAATGCTTCAAATCTAACATTATACACCATTAAAAGAGTTAAAAAATAAATAATGACAGAATCTTTATTTTGGGATGAATTTATGAAGAACCTTTTTAGTTTGCAATGCAATCTGAAGTAAGTCTCTTCTTCTCAATAAGTCTGCATTTATTTGATCCAAAGTACAGTAAAAACAGTGAAATTCTGAAATATTTTTATTATTTTAAATAACTGCTTTCTATTTGAATATATTTTAAAATTTAATTTATTCCTGTGATTTCAAAGCTGATTTTTTAGCATCATTACTCCAGTCACATGATCCTTAAAAAATCATTCTAATATTCTGATTTGGTGCTTCAAAAACATGTATTATTATTAGGTAGAAAAGTAGAATTTTTCCAGGTTTTTTTTGATGAATAGAAAGTTCAGAAGAACAGTATTTATATTAAATAGAAATTAAACAGCAAATCAGCATATTAGAATGATTTCTGAAGGACCATGTGACACTTAAGACTGGAGTAATGATGCTAAAAATTCAACTTTGAAATGACAGAAATAAAATACATTTTAAAATATAGAAAACTGTTTTTGTACTTTGGATTAAATAAATGCAGGCTTGCTGAGCAGTAGAGACTTCTTTAAAAAAAAAACTTTTGACTGGTGGTGTAGTATTCTTGAGTCTAACCTGTAAACTCCTTGATCTGAGGAGACTGCAAAGAAGATTCCCTCTCTTCCTCAAAAGCTTGCCAAGCAAGTCTCCATCAGCCGTTTTACCTCCCAACATGCCATAAAGCACCCATCGTCCATCTATTGCAAGGCTACAAATGTTCTTCTCCCAAAAAGACCCACCAACGCAGTCCAGAATTACATCGGCTCCCTTGCCTGCACAAAAACACACACTTTATACAATGTGTTCATTTTAATGTTGAATAAACACATTCAGAACACTAACAATACTGACCTTCAGTGAACTGCAGGACTTTTTCAGAAAAGTCCTCGTCTTTGTAATTGATTCCCACAGCTGCTCCCATCTGCTCTGCAAATTTTAACTTTTCAGGACTCCCTGCCGTTACTATTGGAACTGCATGACTCAAGCGAACCAGCTGAATGGCAGCGGTGCCGATTCCACTCGCTCCAGCATGAATCAACACAGTCTCATTTGGCTTCACTTTGGCTATAAAAGACAGCGACATTTGGAAATATAACGATCTTTAAATGCATTTGGACACTTAAAGGAATAGTTCACCCACAAGTTTACTGTGAAATGTACTGAACAGAAATGTAGCATTCCAATCACTTGCTCACCAATAGATCTTCTGCAGTGAATGGGTGCCGTCAGAATGAGAGCACAAACAGCTGATAAAAACCTCATAAGTCATCCACAAAACTCCACTACATCTTGTGAAGTCAAAAACTGTGTGTTTGTAAGACATTTCTTGGCAAAATATAGGTCTATAACACTTTCTCCACTGAAAATGTTCATCCCCTGTTGTCCTCTGACATCAAAATCCATGCACGTATTTGTTTAGAACTGTTTTGGATAGTTTTTGCTTGTAAACGGTGCTTGATCTGTGCGTATTTCTCTCCATTCAGACGAGACAACTTTTTCACAAGAGAAACAATATTATGGATAGAAGACTCATGTTTTAGCAAGAAGCAATAGTCAGCTTTTCGTTTCTTAAGATGTTAACTGATGGACTGGAGTGGTGTGGATTACTTGTGGTTTATTGTGATGTTGTTATCAGCTGTTTGGGCTCTCATTATGACGGTACCCATTCACTGCAAAGGATCCATCTGGGAAGCAAGTGATGTAATGCTACATTTCTCCAAATCTTATTGAGAGACATACTCAATTACATGTTCAGCTCATTTTCATTTTTGGTTATAAAGCCTCATTTTAATAGAATTAAACACAAAGCAAGCTGGTGTTATTTTACCTATGAAGTGCAGAAGTTGGTAGGCAGTCAGCCAGGCCTCAGGAAGAGCTGCGGCTTGATTTAGAGTGAGGGGTGATGGGACAGACATGACGAGTTCTTCTGGAACAGCAACATATTCTGCATAGCCTCCTCCTCCAAGTAAAGCCATTACTTTACTTCCCAGTATCCAGTTCCCTTTGACCCCAGGACCGATGTCAGCGATCACACCGCTGGCCTCCAGACCCAAGATCTCACTCTCTCCAGGAGGAGGAGGGTACAGACCCCTTTTCTGTCAATAAAAATAAGCCACCAGTGGGGTTCAAGTTATCCAAGGCACAAACATTGGTAGGATTTCATGGTTTACCTGTAGCAGATCAGCTCTGTTTAAAGCAGTTGCAGCGACTCTGATGAGGAGTTGCCCATCTTTGGGTTCAGGCCGAGGAATGTGTTTCACATCCAGCTTCCCTGATTCATTAACACATACTGCCCGCATTAACTAGATAATGAGAAGAAATACAATATGTTTGCAATGCTTCTTAGTTCTAATTTTCCTTTTAGCATTTTATTGTGTTGTTTGTTTTCCCCACAATACAATGCCAATGTGATTATAAACATAAAAAGGGACTTTAGAGTAATTTCATTATAAAACTTTAAAAACTAAATCATAAAGACGTAGATTTTTACTTACTGTTCTCTCTTCGTGCATTTGTTGCATTGACACTTTAGTGATCTAACAACACAAACAGGACATCAACTTTTAATTTAACAGCTTAATAAAAAGAAACAAGGAATATGCACAACACTCTAATGCAACGTAACTTCAGATACACATGCACTCAAATGAGTGACTTGTAGCAGCGTTTGCTTTTCTGCGCAATTTCAACGCATATATGACATCAAAAATTCTGCTGCGATAATGAAAAAATAATGCACAATATATATAATATCAGTGCAATAGTTTGTTTTTGTAGTAATGACACAAATTATAACATAACATAACATAACATCGATTTTAATCTATTAATTCTGTTGTTTGGCAATAATGAAACTACTTCAAACAGCGTTTCATTTACGTCGATTTGCACTTCCTGCAAGAGAAAACAGCTTCTAAACTAAAATTAGTGATATTTTAAATGAAACTTACCTCATTAAATCGCTCTTTAAATCGATGTTTTGGATGTACGAACTGATCACACAGTCAAATGAAATACTGGAAATAATACAGTAGTACTTCCCCTAAAAATACTATGGTAATTATAGAAAAACACCATAGTTACCATAGTAGAACTACATTATAAAACAACCACATTTTAAAAAGAACAAAACATTCCGAAACTTCCTAGATTATTTCCTATATTAATTTATGATGTACAGTTGAGGTCAAAAGTTTACATACTCCTAATCTGCAAAATGTTAATTATTTTACCAAAATAATAAGGATCACACAAAATGCATGTTATTTTTTAGTTAGTACAGACCTGCATAAGATCTTTCACATAAAATACGTTTACATATAGTCCACAAGACAAAATAATAGTTGAATTAATAAAAATGACCCTGTTCAAAAGTTTACATACACTTGATTCTTAATAATGTGTTGTTACCAGAATGATTCACAGCTGTGTTTTTTTGTTTAGTGACAATTGTTCATGAGTCTTGTTTGTCCTGAACAGTTAAACTGCCTGCTGTTCTTCAGAAAAATCCTTCAGGTCCCACGAATTCTTTGGTTTTCCAGCATTTTTGTGTATTTGAACCCTTTCCAACAATGACTGTATGATTTTGAGATTCATCTTTTCACACTGAAAACTGGACAACTGAGGGATTCATATACAACTACCATAGAAGGTTCAAACACTCACTGACGCTCCAGAAGGAAAAAACACAAGGTATATGTAAACTTGACCTCAACTGTATGTAGTTTTAATACTTGTACTTTTACAGCAGAAATAACTGCAGTAACTACCTGGTATTTTAGTGAAAACTATAGTTATATGAAAAATTTAAGGGTTAAATTTACTCAAAACTCAATCCATTCTCCTTCAATTATAATTTCATCCCTGTTTCACTGCAAATGAAGACAAGGAACAAGACAGGTGTAATTGCTGTAGTATACAGATTAGAGAATATTAATCTGAAACAGACAGCTGAAATATGAAATCTTGTTTATAATAATCTTTTAATGTCACAAATGAGCTGTGAGCTATTAAATGGAGATCTGAAGAAAGAAATCTGAAGTTCAAACTTTCATCTTTACACACAATAGTGATCATGTGACCGAATTACTTTGAAATTCAAAACCCTGAAACCTGACAGAAGGAAAGACACTGTTTACATGTTTAAGTGTCATAGCAGCAGATTCTTAGTCTACAGGCTCATGCAAGACGAGAAACTATATGCAGCAGTTTCAGGTACAGTAAATTTACATTTATTATGCATACACAATACACATACATTTCTGTAAAATAACACGTCTGAGAAGCTTCAGAGACTTATGGGCCCCACTGTATACACGTATGTATACGTATGAGCAGCCATGCGTTTTTAAAATAAATTTAGCTTGAAACAATCTGCATCTGTGTGCTTAACCTGGTTGTTTCATTCCATTTATTCATTTTAAGGAAACATGTCAACACAGCTAAACATTAAGAGACCCAAGTCTTGCCGTCAAGCGGATGTAAGACTGCTGAACCACAAAGAGGACATTCAACTTCAGTGGAAACTACACAACATCAGCGCCAAATACAGACTCAATCTCAGGCTGCTGGAGCAGGAGCGAGAGCTAGTGCTGAAAGAGCACAAACGGCTGCTGCATTTAAGGGTTTGCGAACCGCACGCAACCATAAACAACACAATGAGAGCCATATCAGAGGTCAGGATGGCAAACGATGCGAACGAGACACGCTTTTCAAAATCCGCTCCAGCTTTCAGACCTCTATCCTCTGCAAAAACGTGCAAGGATGATAAAGAACAAAGGTTTGCTAAATCAGCATCGTTTTCTGTCAAGCAAGACGATTCATCTCCACCTATGATGGTTACAGAGAAATTCAAAGCTTCAGAAAACGGTAAGCTTTCTATTCTACAGCTGAAAGACCTGGCGTTGATCGACAGCATCTCTCAGAAAGAGCTGATGTATCAGGAAGAGTATTACAGGTGGTATAAAGAAAGGCTGAAACAACTGCAGAGAGAAAAACTACGACAGAAAATAAGGAGCTTTCTCACCTCTATAGAGCACTTGACAACGTACGTATGAACATTTATTTTGAACTGATGGATAAATAGTTGTGTGTGTTAATCTACCTCTGAATGTAAAGCTCTGTGCACTTCTTATGTTACATGAGCCCAATGGTAGATCTGTCTGGTTTTTAACCGCACTGTAACGGGACGTTATTTACATTAAGGTGATCGTTTTGTCACATTCTCAAGCGATGCTTCCCATCCTCCTCATGGTCAGAAGAGCCGTATGAGCTGGGGACTCCAGGAGCAAAGACTGGTTTTTCTTCCACTGTGGAGATTCTGAAAGTGTTTTATCTACAAGAATAAAAGGAAAAATGAATGTAATCCTAGTTATTTTTACCTTTTTCAAATCTTTAAATAAAGATAAATAAATGTATGCTTTGATTAGACTGTGTTGCCCTCATTCTCAAATAAACATCAGTAAGAACAAAATAACAATAATCAGGATCATTTTTTAATAGTGTCTGTGTAATTTAACTGTAAAAACAGCTGATAATAATAATTTGTAATCTCACGCTTCATTCCAGCCTATGTAAGAATAATGTCCATTCAATATTTACCACTTAATGGGTGAATTTAAGCAAAATAATTTCATATTTAAGTGATAGTTTATTCAGAAATGGAAATTATGTCATCATTTACTCACCCTCATTCCAAACCCAATTCTTCTAAATTAAGAAATCTAAACCTTTAGGATACAGTGGTGGCCAAAATTATTAGAACACTAGTATTTTCCCCACCTTAAAAATGTTTTTAAGTCAGTTATTTCTATCTTTTGATGTAGTGTTTCAGTAGGAAATATCAGTTCACATTTCCAAACCTTCATTTTAACATTAACTGCCTGCAAGGGATAGAAAACTCTTTATGACCTTTTTTTGCAGAGACAGAACTTCTCAGATTTCATTAAAAATATCCTTATTTGTGTTTCGTAGACTAATCAAAGTCATGCAGATTTGGAATGGCATGAGGATGAGTAAATGTTTACAGAGCTTTAATCTATTCAATTCGTATTAAAGGAGAAGCCCACTTATAGAACAAAAATTTACAGATAATGCACTCACCTCTTGTCATCCAAGATGTTCGTGTCTTTCTTTTTCAGTCGTAAAGAAACTGTGTTTTTTGAAGAAAACTTTTCAGGATTTTTTTCCATATAGTGGACTTCTATGGTGCTCTGAGTTTGAACTTCCAAAATGCAATTTCAAATTCGGCTTCAAACGATCCCAAATGCAGTTGTAAACTATTCCAGCTGAGGAAGAAGGGTCTTATCTAGAGAAACTTTCGGTTATTTTATAAAAATAATACAATTTATATACTTTTCAATGATAAACGCTCGTTTTGTCTCACTCTCCCGGAACTGTTTTTTTTCGGTTCATGACAGTTAGGGTGTGTCGAAAAATTCCCATCTCATGTTCTCCCTCAACTTCAAAATCGCCTTATATCGCTGTTTTACCTTTTTTAAGGGTGTTTGATCTTTGCATGTTCACTTTGCAAAGACTGGGTCGGTACTTCTGCAGCGATGTAGGATGATTTTGAAATGATTTTTGAAGTTGAGGGAGAAAATACGATTGGAATTTTTCCAACTCAACTGTCTTGAGTCAGAATACACAGAGTTCAGGGAGAGCAAGACAAGACGAGCGTTTGAGATTAAAAAAAGATATAAATTGTATTGTTTTTAAAAAAAATTAAAATAACCGATCGTTTTGCTAGATAAGTCTCTTCTTCCTCGGCTGGGATTGTTTACAACCGCATTTGGGATCGCTTGAAGCCGCATTTAAACTGCATTTTGGAAGTTTAAACTCGGGGCACCACATCAGTCCATTATATGGAGAAAAATGCAGAAATGTTTCCATCAAAAAACAATTTCTTTACGGCTGAAGGAAGAAAGACATGAACATTTTGGATGACAAGGGGGTGAGTACATTATTTGTAAATTTTTGTTCTAGAAGTGGACTTCTCCTTTAATTTGTCTTGTTATATTTGCAGAAGAAATTTTTGAATGAAGTTTGTCCTTGCGCACAAAAAGTATTCTCGTAGCTTCACAGAATTACGGTTGAACCACTGATGTCACATGGACTATGTTAACGAAGTCCTTACTACCTTTCTGGACCTTTAACATGGTTGTTGCATTGCTGTCTATGCAGTGTCAGAAAGCACTCAGATTTCAGAATTTCATCAAAAACATCTTAATTTTAGTTCCGTAGATGAACGAAGGTCTTATGGGTTTGGAACGACACAAGGGTTAGTAATTTTTGACAAAATTTTCATTTTTGGATGAACTAACTCTTTAAATCGTGATGTGCCGTACCTTCACACTCAATGCTAACCCGTGTTGGCAAACATTGTGTGAGATCGCCGTACTCCAGTGTGCATAAAACAGCTATGGGGGTCTCGCCTTGTGCTGTACACATTAGCACAAGAATATTGCACAACTGATTGCTCTCCATCACCTCCACTGAACCAACGAGCTCCTGTGGCAAAGATGAGAGCAACTATTAAGCAAGGATGCATTAAATTGACAAAAACATCACAAAAGATTTCTCTTTCAAAAAAATGTTTTCTTCTGAACTTTCTACTCAAAGAACCCTAAAAATATATCCATCTTGGTTTCCACTGTTTTCAGCATTAATAATAATGTTTTTTGAGCAGCAAATCAGCATATTGGAATGATTCCTGAAGGATCATGTGACACTGAAGACTGGAGTAATGATGCTGAAAAATCAGCTTTGATCACAGGAATAAATTACATTTTACAATATATTCAAATAGAAAACAGTAATTTTAAATTGTAGTAATATTTCACATATTAAATGCAGGGAACCTGAATACCTTGAGGAGGTAGACCTGCTGTCTGCGAGCAGCTAAAGCGTTGAGGTTCTGGTTGAGGGTTTGCAGGAAGGCTTTAAGGTCTTTCTGCAGGTTCTGCTTGGCAAAACTCTCTAGCGGGAATGACGGGGGGATGTTATGGCGAGAGATCTGCACGGTGCGCGTCAGGTCCAGCTCCATGTTGTATGTCTCCAAATACACACCCTCAAAGGCTGTGTGAAAAGACACACATACGCTCTTCCCTTCCTTACACTCCACCAAATCATAGCCACCTGAGGAAGACAGCACAGTTGATCCAGCCTAAAACCAATGCAAAACAGAGATGATCTATTCTTGAATGCCGTATTGGCACAAAAATACCGATTAAGTGATGAGCACGCTGAAGGTCTTTCAACTGCATTCTCCAAGCGGTTAACAAAGACTTTTGTAGTTCAGTGAAGTCGCCAGCAGCATCACCATCATCCAAAGGAAGATCTTTGCTGATTTTATCTTTCAGGATCTGTGGTACAATGACAATAAGTGGACAATAAAGCTCATACATGTTTAGAGTAAGAATTATGAATAGTACTGCTACTCTGTACTGTATATAAAGGACCTAGATTTTTACATTAGATGTATATTATACAATACATTTTCTGACCACACATCAACAAGAAAGTTAGATATTAGACGTATGTCTCTTTACCATTTCAAACTCATCTCACCTTGACAGCGTCTGTCTGACGTTTAAGTTGATCTCTTTTGGCACGGAGGGTCACGGCTTTGACCTTGAGCATCTCTAACCTCTGAGACTCATGCTGGTCCTGCTGTCCCATACCCCCCCTCTCTAAAGCCATCAGGTGACCCAGAACACCTGACATATCATATAACATAATCACAAGATACAGAGTATGTCAAAATACACTTACACTACCAAATGTTTGGATACAGCTACTCATAAATGTAAAGTAATCAAAACTTTATTAATCACAATAAGACAACATTTAGTAAAGGTAGCTTGTTATTGTGCCTTACCTTAGGCATTGTATTTTAATAAATTAAAATGAAATAAGTTTAAAGGAATAGTTCACCCAAAAATGCAGTGAATGGGGGCCGTCAGAATGCATTATTATGGATCATGCCGGACTGGTACTTTGGCCAGATTAGAATAATTATAGTTAGAAACATTGTAATAACAGCTTTGTTTATAACAAACATGCAGCTTTTCACTTCTCAAGATGTTAATTGATGGACTGGAGTTGTGTGGATTACTTGATTAGATTATTGTGATGCTTTTATCAGCTGTTTGGACTCTCATTCTGACGGCACCCATTCACTGAATGAATATATCGATTTATTAATTCTTTATTAATCGGATAAACTGACTGAATTCAATGTAAACCAAGTGATAGTTTGACAGTATACAGTGTTAGTCAATTGTTACGTAGGTACTGAAAATTAATGTTGTGTACACTTTGTTATACTTTGTTTGTTGTTTAGTTAAATTTTTGTTATTTTATAAAAATTACTAAAGATATTGGTTGAAACAAGATTCATCATGTGATCCTTCAGAAATCATTCTAATATGCTGATTTGATGCCCAAGAAACATTTTTATTATTATTATTATCAAATATAAATTATAGAAATTAACATTTTTTTAATTTAGCAAGGAAGCTTTAAAATTGATCAAAAGTAACCATATAACCATTTATAATATTACAAAAGATTTCTATTTTAGATAAATGTTGTTCTTCTGAACTGTCTATTCATCAAAGAAACCTGAGAAACATTTCCACTCAGCTGTTTTCAACATTAGAATAATAATAAATGTTTTGAGAAGCAAATCAGAATATTAGAATGATTTCTGAAGGATCATGTGACTGGAGTAAATGATGCTAAAAATTCAGCTTTGAAATCAGAGGAATAAATTACATTATAAAATATATTCAGATAGAAAGCAGTTATTTTAAATAGTAAAAATATTTCAAAACTGGCATATTTTTTGCTGTACTTTCGACCAAATAAACGCATTAAAAATCTTACTGTTCAGAAACTTTTGACTGGTAGCGTACATCTACAAAATTAATTCCATGCATGTAAAGCATACACTTCAAAACACAACGTTTTTAAGACACATACAAAATAGTAGAACAAAAGAATAAGTTTAGTCTTAGACGTATAAACGTTTCAAAACGATCTGACATATTTGACACGTTTAAATGGTAACAGTCTGTCATAAGTTTACCTTGCTCCATTGTTTCCATCTGGCTGTCCATTAGTTTGTTCTTAACGTGCGAAATTCCAACTTTTGCTAATTTGTTTCTTTGTAAACAGAACGTTTCAAAATCTGGCGCGGTTGTGTGTCATGCTCGACCTCGGAAGCTAAAACACAAACAGCAATCTGGCGCATCATCACTGCGCGCTATTTGCGCAGCCACATATCTAATCTGTGCTCACAACTGCTCTTTATTTCCCCTCCACGTGGTTGCATTTTTATTGGAATGCGCATATTATTATTATTAAATATTAAATGTAATATTCAGCCAATTATTTTAAAAAGCACGCGTAGAGGAAATAATAACAGCTGCATATGTGTGTTGGCAAACCCGATAACTATCACGATAACATCTTCAGATTGTAAACTGCAAGGTGCACAGTGTTTTACTTGACAAAAGTGGCTCGGTAAGCTTCAAGCATGATGGTAGCTGTAACACTGGGAGGAGTGCGACACTGACATTTAGTGTTTGGCCCCCGGATGACACACATGAAGTGTGTGAAGCTCCAGCGGATCTGAATCTGAATGACTGCTTTAGGTAAGGTAAGGTAACACCTGCATGTCGAGCAAACATGTAACGCACTGCATGTGCTTCTGATGATAAAGAAACACTGTACCACTGCATGAATACTGAGAAACACAGAATGCGTCCATCAACTAACCCACAATAACAAGGAAGTGAAATTTTACACTCAAATAAGAAGGCTTATTATCTCAGTTGGCAAATTATATATTTGTACAGTTTTACATGAATTCTGGTTCTGGACTATGCATCTGTGGTAAAGTTGAATCCGCAATCAGTGGCGTCTCTGCAAAGTAGTAAACTGCCAGAAATTGTTAACCCTTTAGTGCCTTGTGGTTTAGTGTTCACCATACCTGATTAACCCATTGGAGCCCTACAGAAATATAGATGCTAATATCATGCTACTGAATGATTACCATATTTATGTAATAATTTCTGGAACCATAATAATTGCTGATTATTGCAAAACAGCACAGATTTTGGGTGAGACTGACCAATCAGAGAAGATACTGTAAACAGGGCATTTAAAATAGGCAAACTATTTTTAAATAATATATAAAATATAAATTATAACATGGAATTTAAAATAAACAATATATTATAAATTTACACTACCGGTCAAGATTTTTAATGTTTATTTAGAGAATCAAATTTTTTTATTATTATTTAAAATAACCATTTTCTATCTGAATATATTTTAAAATGGAATTTATTCCTGTGATTTCAAAGCTGAATTTTTAGCATAATTACTCCAGTTGCATGATCCTTCAGAAATCATTCTAAAATTCTGATTTGCTGTTTAAAAAAAACATTTATTATTATTCTTATGTTGAAAACAGCTGGGTAGAATTTTTTCAGGTTTCTTTGATGAATAGAAAGTTCAGAAGAACAGCATTTATCTGAAATAAAATCTTTTGTAGCATTATGTATGTCTTTATCATCAACTTTTGATCAATTTAAAGCATCCTTGCTAAATAAAAGTATTATTATTAGTAGAATATTATTTCTATAAATTATTTCCCCCCAAAAAAGTGACTTCTAACTTTACTGACTTCAAACTTTTAAATAGTTTAGTGTATAATGTTACAAAAGCTTTTTATTTCAGATAAATGCTGATCTTTGGATCTTTCTATTCATCAAAGAATTCTGAAAAAAAAATGTACTCAACTGTTTTACATAATGATAATAATAATAATCAGAAATGTTTCTTGAACAGCAAATCAGCATGTTAGAATGATTTCTGAAAGGATCAAGACTGGAGAAATGATGCTGAAAAGTTACATTTTGATCAAAGGAATAAATTACATTTTAAAATATATTCAAATTGAAAGCAGTTATTTTACATAGGAAAAATATTTTACAATAGTACTGCTTTTGCTGTATTTTGGATCAAATAAATGCAGGCTTGGTGAGCAGAAGAAAATTCTCTCTGTTCAAAAACTTTTGACTGGTAGTGTATAAATGAAGATGCATGGGCAAAATAGGATGAGTTTTCATATCATACCAGTTTTAAGTAGACTAAACGATTGGAAATGTCCTACATACATCACCAGAGAGAAGTCTGATGTTTTTACTGGAAAATCAAGTTTTGATATTTTGATTAAAAATGTGTAAAATTAAAGTATGAATCACTCACAGTACGATGTATAGGATGCATTTGGAAGATAGTGTTAGCCCCAGGTGCCAGATCCTGTAAAAAAAAAAAAAAGTGTTTTGTCTGGAAACAAAACAACTAGTCAGCAGAGATTAGTCTAATCTAATCTTCGTCTTCGTAGTGTTATACCAAAATGATTCACAACAACATGGCATAAACCTTGAATTTCCATTAACATTCCCTTGTATCTCTTATTCAGCCCTTGAAACACAGTCATAAGACTAAACAACAATGGAAAAATAGTATAAACAAACAATAATATAATGTAAATTACTAATCACTTAAGGAATCAATATGAATATGAATATATAAGTGGATAAAATGATTATTATAAATGATCATATGATTAAATTTAGATTGCATTTGAGGATCCTCAGATCTTTCAATAGATTTTCATACTAGCGTAACATGAAATCATAACCTGACTGTACTGTACATTATCTTATATCAGTTGTGACATGTTTCAGGTCGTCATCAGATTTGCCAATCAATGGCTCTGACCTTTGTCCTGATCACGAAGCGGAGATTCTAATATCACGCTTCATGCCGGCAGTCTCAGTATGGATCCCGCAGGGCACAAGTACTTCACTGTTATTGATTATGTGATATTCGCCTTGCTGTTGGTGGCCTCCATGGCCATCGGGCTGTACTACGCCTTCACCGGAGGACGCCAGAGCACCACGCAAGAGTTCCTGTTCGCAGACAGGAGTATGAAGTGCCTGCCGCTCTCTCTGTCTCTCATGGCCACCTTCCAGTCGGCCGTGGCCATCATTGGCACGCCGGCTGAGGTTTACGCCAATGGCACGCAGTACTGGTTTATTGGCTGCTCGTATATTCTGGGTCTCCTGATACCAGCACACATTTTTATTCCTTTGTTCTACAGACTGCATCTCACCAGTGTTTACCAGGTACACGTCCTTTTAAAACATTGCAGATACCATATGAAAAAATACAAACACTGTTAAAAATAAAGGAATTTTAGAGACAATTTACTTACGCTTACGCCACCCAAAATGTAGATAAGCTTGTTTCATCATCAGATTTGGAGACATTTTGCGTCACTTGCTCACCAGTGGATCTTCTGTAGTGAATGGCTGTGTGTTTGTAAGAAACAAATCCATCATTAAGCCACTTTTAACTTCAAACTGTTGCTTCCAGCTAAATTGCGAGTCCTCTATCCATAATAACGCTTCCTCCAGTGGAAAAAGTCATCTTGTCTGAATCAAGAGAGAAATATGCACAGATGAACACAGGTGTGTTTAGAGCAGTCTAAAACACTTCTAAATATGTATGTTGGTGGATTTTGTCGTGAGAGGGCAACAGGATATGGACTTTTTTTACGCTGAATGAAGTGTTATTATGGATTATGGATTGCCCAGAAGCTAAATTATTTGTGATACACAAAGTTTCAGCTGATTCACGAACCCACTCCGAAGTCCTGATCTAAATCAAATGATTCGCGAATCTGCTCCAAAGATCTGAATCAAGTGATTCGCAATCCAACTGGAGCGATTGGAAATATTGAATCATTTTGCAATGCAATTGTTTAACTGATTCTGAGTTTCAAAAATTTCTGTTTCACCCATTTTTACCTAGTTTCACTTTTTTAAAATCATAACAAATGATGTCGAAATTCAGAAATGGCTCTTTAAGTTTGATCCGTTTTTTTTGCTTGAGCTTAATGATCGAAAGTCAAGAGTTTGAATCAGTCGGAGCTGTGTGCAAGTAATGAAATGCTACATTTCTCCAAATCTGATGAAGAAACAAACTCATCTATATCTTGGATGGTCTGAGGATGAGTACATTTTGAGCATTTTTTTTAAATTGGGCTTTTCCTTTAAGAATGTTCACTGAAAGGTTCTTTAGGCAACAAAAATGTTTCTTCTATGACACTGCTACAAAAAAACCCTTTTAGAACAGTGTAGTAACATCCTGGCAACCAAACACAACACTGTAAACATTTTTGCACTACTAATGTTTTCTTTTTTCATTGTTTGCTTTATGAAGCATGCTAAAGTCTCTTTCACCTCACAGTATTTGGAGCTGCGCTTCTGTAAAGCAGTCCGTATATGTGGCACTGTTACTTTTATTTTTCAAATGGTAAGTCCCAGCCTCTCTGAAATGAAGTTTGCATTTTTGCATATTTAATGCATTGCATGGCTCTTTTTGAGAGAGTTATGGTGTGGTTCCTTTTTGCAGGTCATTTATATGGGTGTTGGCATCTATACACCTGCTCTTGCATTGAATGCAGGTAATGTTACAAATATATTCAGACGTAATAACGCTATTAATGCATGAACATGAATACGACTCTCTGTTACTAATAACATATGTCTGTGTCTAGTTACTGGTTTTCATTTATGGGGAGCAGTACTGGCGACTGGGTTAGTGTGCACTCTTTACACTGCACTGGTAAGATAATTTTTAGTTGTTTAAGGTTCCTGACTGTACAGATTGCATGCTTCTGGTCTTGTTGTGCACATTGCATAAGTGCATGATATCAAATGTTTTCTTTGTAAACGTTCAGCAGCTTTGTTTTGCATCTTAAACATTTGTTTTCCGATGGCAGCATCTGATGTTAAGCATTAACCCTATAAGGCTTACTGTATCATATTTGATATGCAAATATGTAAGGCAAATGATCAAAGCCATAATCTAACTCTATTCATAATCTACTACAGTACATGCTCTCTGTCCATCTGCTTCAAATTGCATGTTTTTGTTCAGTTTTGGCCTCTTAAAAAATCCTTGAGCATGAGCTTAATGTTCTCATTTTATCCAACCAATTGAGTTATAATAGCCTTTCACACATTTAAAAAATACATTTTTCAGACTATTATTTCATGTCAGGCTTCTCAGGTTTTAAAGTGGTTTAATATGGTTTCCCTGGTGAAAAAAACAGCATATGCTGGTAGCTATGTTTTGATGCTGGGATGCTGGTTAGGTATGTTTTGATGCTGGTTTAAGCTGGTCCTTAGCTGGTTTATGCTGGTCCTTTGCTGGTTTATGCTGGTCATGTTGCTGGTCAAGGACCAGCATAAACCAGCACAGACCAGCAAAGGACCATCTTAAACCAGCACCAAAACATACCTAACCAGCATCCCAGCATCAAAACATAGCTACCAGCATATGCTGGTTTTTTCACCAGGGTTTGCTGGCCAAGCTGGGAGACCCACTAAAAGACTAGCCAAAGTTAAACCAGCTATTTTCAGCTTAAAACAGCTAAAACTAGACAACCAGCCTAGGCTGGTTTTAGCTGGTTTCTACTGAATCAACTGGTTTTAGCTGGTTTAAACATGCTAATCATGCTGGAAAGATGTTAATCATGCAAGTAACTTGCTAATCATGCTAGTAACATGCTACACACTTGTTAACCATGTTAGAAAGATGTTAGTAACTTGTTATTCATGTTAGCAACATGCTAGTAACTTGCTAATCACACTGGTAAAATGCTAGTAACTTGCCAATCATGCTAGAAACATGCTACTGACATGCTAATCATGCTAACAACATGCTAGTGACATGATAATCATGTTAACAACATGTTAGTAATATGGTAATCAAGCTAGCAACATGCTAGTAACTGGCTAATCGTGCTAGCAGTATTCTAGTTACTTGTTGATCATGTTAGAAATATGATAGCCACATGCTAATCATACCATGCTAGCAACAAGCTAGAAATATTCGAATCATGTTAGAAACATGTCAGTAACATGTTAATACTATTAAAAACATTTTAGCAACATGCTAATCATGCTAACAACATGCTAATCATGTTAAAAACATGCTAGCAACATGTTAGTAACTTACTAATTGTGCTAGCAACATGTTTGTAACATGTTAATCATAGTAGCAACATGCTGTTAACATGCTAATCATGCTAGTAACATGTTAATTACAGGTAAATTATGCTAAAAACGCACTAGCAACATGCTAGTAATTTGCTTATCGTGTTAACAACTGTTAGTAACTTGTTAATTATGCTTGTAACATGTTACAGACTTGTCAACCATGTTAGAAACATGCTAGCAACATGTTAGTAACCTGTTACTCATACTAGCAACATGCTATTAACTTGCCAATCATGCAACAAACGTGCTACTGGCATGCTAATCATGTTAACAACATACTAGTACTATGCTAATCACACCAGAAACATGCTAATGACATGCTAATCATGCTAACAACATGCTAATGACATGATAATCATGCTAACAACATTCTAGTAACTTGCAAATCATGTTATCAACATGTTAGTAACTGGCTAATCGTGTTAACAACATGCTAGCAACATGCTAATCATGCTAATAATGTTAATTTTGCAAGAAATGCAAGAAACAAGCTACTCATGCTAAAATATGCTACATAACTTTCATACTTTTACAACTGCTTCAAGCTTTTAGGCTAGTCTTTCTTAAGCCAACTCAAAGTTTTCATATTTTATTCATCTAGTTATCATTTAAAAGTCAAATACTGTATCATTTCATGTTTTCAGCATCTCAGAGAAGTTGTAATTATTTTTTGCATGTTTTTGTAGGGTGGACTGAAGGCAGTGATCTGGACCGACGTTTTCCAGACAGTAGTGATGTTTACTGGTCAGCTGGCCGTCATCATTGTGGGTGTTCATCAGGCTGGTGGTTTGTCTGATGCCTGGGCAAAAGTCAGAGATAGTGGACACATCTCTGGGATTGAGTAAGTTCGCTATAAATGGTTAAAACTGCAAATAAACTGGTAGGCAGCACATTAAATCACCAGGCTGTCGCTTTGGATGAACACATCTAATAAATCAAGGCTTTTCAAACTTTTCAGGTTAGGCAGCTCTTTATTTAGATGTATAAAGTCATTTTATAGTATGAGAGATAATCTCCATAATTAAATAATTGTTTTTTGTCATTGAACTAAACAATAGCAAATAATTAAAATATTTAATTAGAAAATATTTACTTTGAAAGCTTTTAATCTGAAAAGCTTTCCATTGATGTATGGTTTGTTAGGATAGGACCATATTTGACCGAGATATAACTATATGAAAATCTGGAATCGTAGGGTGCAAAAAATCAAAATATTGAGAAAATCACCTTTAAAGTTGTCCAAATGAAGTTCTTAGCAATGCATATTACTAATCAGAAATTAAGTTTTGATATATTTACGGTAGGTTATTACTGGTTTTGTGGTCCAGGGTCACATATTTATCCACCACTTTTCACAATAAATATTGTTTCAAAACAGATCCCTTTTTTAGAAACCATATGCAGATTTTTTTCTACTGTTAAAACTAGGACTGTCAACAGGGTAAAATTGAATTCATTTTAAAATTGGCAAGTATTTTACATATATTTAATGAATATATGAAATTAATGTGTTAACTGATGTGTTAATTAACTTTCAAATCATGAACAAATATATTTTCTAATATTTCTTTTCATATATTTTGAGTTTGAAAATCCCAGTATTAAATAACTGCTTTTTGACAAGTTTTTTTTTTAGCCATCTTTAATTTGCCTCAGAACAAACTCACAATTATGACATTTTTCTCACAATTTTGGGCTTATATCTCAGAATTCTGAATTTTTTAAAAAAAGTAATTGTGACATTTGCCTCACAATTCTGAGTTTATCTCCTCTTCAGGCCTTTCTTTTCAGAATTTTGAGTTTAAATCTCGCAATTCTGACTTTTTTCATTCTGTGGAAAGAATAAGCATCGTTGATACTCAACAAATCCCTAATGCATGTATCTCGTCTTGATATCATACTGAAACTCAAATTCACTTCTCATGTTGACTGACTGTGTCTGTCCAGCCTGAATCCCGACCCAACGGTTCGCCACACGTTCTGGACGCTAGGTGTCGGAGGAGTGTTTCTGATGCTCTCTCTATATGGAGTGAACCAGGCTCAGGTTCAGAGGTACCTCAGTTCTCGTACAGAGAAAGAAGCCATCATGTAAGTGCTCCTTTTACCCACTTACAGACCCCTAAGGCTCTCAGATGAACGTATGAGTCATAAAATATCATCTGTTCTCCTGCAGGTCCTGCTATATGGTGTTTCCCTGTCTCCAGGTGGCTTTAATGCTCAGTTGTCTGATGGGGCTGGTCATGTATGCTTGCTACGGAACCAACAGCCCATTAAAACAGCAGTACATCACATCCAAAGACCAGGTTAGCAGGACCAAACAACAATAAATTCTAGAATTCTAGAAAATAGAAACAGTGGATTTATATGATGTGTTTTGACGTCACAGATGGTGCTCTACTTTGTCATGGACATGCTAATCATGCTAACAACATGCTAGCAACATGCTAAATCATGTTAAAAACATGCTAGCAACATGCTAGTAACTTGCTAATTGTGCTAGCAACATGTTTGTAACATGTTAATCATACTAGCAACATGTTAATTACAGGTTAATTATGCTAAAAACACTCTAGCAACATGCTTTTAACTTGCCAATCATGCTAGAAACGTGCTACTGACATGTTAATCATGTTGACAACATGCTAGTACTATGCTAATCACACCAGAAACATGCTAAAGACATGCTAATCATGCTAACAACATGCTAGTAATATGCTAATCATGCTAGAAACATGTTAGTGACATGATAATCATGCTAACAACATTCTAGTAACTTGCAAATCATGTTATCAACAAGTCAAATACTGTATCATTTCATGTTTTCAGCATCTCAGAGAAGTTGTAATTATTTTTGCAAAGACCAGGTTAGCAGGACCAAACAACAATAAATTCTAGAATTCTAGAAAATAGAAACAGTGAATTTATATGATGTGTTTTGACGTCACAGATGGTGCTCTACTTTGTCATGGACATGTTACAAAACTTCCCTGGACTTCCTGGATTGTTTGTGGCGTGTTTGTTCAGCGCATCACTCAGGTAACAGCGTGATTACTGAAGGGATCATATTTCACAGATCATATTTCAGTTAAAAAACAATGACTGTATTATAAGATCTTCTACTACAAGATACTTCTAAGCATGCAATAAAAGTATAAAAAGTGTACTTATTTGTATATAAAAATGAGACGTTCTCCTTCTCATTCACAGTACAATATCCTCAGCTTTTAACTCATTAGCCACAGTGACTATGGTGGATCTGATCAAACCCCATTACTCAATGACGGAGGCCAGAGCCACTCTGCTGTCAAAGCTGCTGGGTGAGACCTTATCTTCAATGCTTATCTCTTCATTTAAAATGATTTCTGTCTTTCTGCTGATGCACAGTGATAGAATATGTTTCCTTTGGTTTCCCCTTTATTCAAAGAGATCAAATGAAGCTTTCAGTGAGCATGTTTATAATGCATGATTATATTTCTCATCCAGCGCTGGCATATGGGATTATATGTCTGGCTATGGCTTATGTCGTGCATTTGATGAACAGTTCAGTTCTTCAGGTAAGGGTGCATGCTTTTATAAGCAGTGGGGTCATTCTATAATTAGGGGTACATTTAGCATTTGACAATGTGAAGACCCACACATGACCTTGCATAGCTGCTTTGAAACAGTCTATATTGTATAAAGTGCTATATAAATAAAGGTGATCTGTAGGAATATGTGCATAAAATGCCATTTGTGTTTGCTTTGTCCACCATGTTACCTTTACTGGGCAACACAGTTGACAAGTAACTTAGTTGACATTTTTAGTGTTTTGAGCCTATACTCAACATGGAAACCTAGAATTACTGAGTATATGGTATGTTTAGAAATATGTTTTAATAAACAAAACATACATTTTAGTTAAATTGTCTTGTTTGCAGCAATAATACTTGTGTAACATGGTTAACAGTCAATTAATCCACTCTTGACACAGGTTTGCTAGTTTAACCAATATTAGGGGAATAAGAGGGAACATAACTTCTATTATTTCATCCATCTGCTTCAAGAGAAAATATCATCATACTGTGCAAATTATGTGAGAATGGGACAAACCATTCCTTTTTGAGCAGGGGTCTTCTAGTGGGTAACTTAGTTGACAATGGTTTTTCGGACACAAATAAAACAAGTTATTTCACAATAAACACTTATTATTGTTGAAGGAAACTGAAGGCAAAACTATGAAATTAATTTATATTTGAGGTCATGCAAAAATGCAGAGTAGAATGAGCAACTTTATGAAATCAGACAGCTGAATACCAGGGTTGTATGTGATATGAACATCATTTTTTAACAAAAGATATGGCTTTTTTAACATATAGTAGTGTGATTGGAAAAAAGTATAATTGTGTACTAGAAAATGAAGCATCAGGCTTTATATTGATGCAAATATATTAAAAAATACTTCACTGACATGAGATGTACCCACAATTATAGAATGACCCAGTGATGTATTTATAGCAGAATTTATAATCAGCTTATGTCAAGAAATCAAAATATATCCTGTGTTAAATCAGAACTATCAAAACGTTCTTTATAGTCGAAACAGTTTCTTTAGATTATTAAAATGACCTTGTAAATTTGGAGAAAATTGATTCTTACCCAGGCCATCCAAGATGTAGATGAGTTTGTTTCTTCATCAGATTTAAAGAAATGTAGCGTTACATCACTTGCTCACTTGCAGTGAGTGGGTGCCATCAGAATGAGAGTCCAAACAGCTGATGAAAACATCACAAAAATCCACACCACTCCAGTCCATCAGTTAACATCTTGAGAAGCCAAAATCTGCGTTTGTAAGAAACAAATCCATCATGAAGATGTTTTAACCTCAAAACCTAGTCTAAAAGAGTTTATAATCCATAGTATTGTTTTCTCTGGTGAAAAAGTGGTGGTGTGGATTATGGGCTCATATTTCGACCAGAAGCGAATGTTGAAACTTTGAAACGCCTTAATGATGGATTTGTTTTTTTATAAACATGCAGCTTTTCACTTTTCAAGATGTTAACTGATGGACTGGAGTGGTGTGAATTACTTGTGGGTTATTGTGATCTTTTTATCAGCTGTTTGGACTCTCGTTCTGACGGCACCTATTCACTGCAGAGGATCCATTGGTGAGCAAGGAATGCAATGCTACATTTCTCCAAATCTGTTCTAATGAACAAACAAAATCATTTGCATCTTGGATGACCTGAAAATGAGTACATTTTCATACTGTAGTTGTGTATTTTACTTTAAGGCCGCTCTCAGTATCTTCGGGATGGTTGGTGGGCCGCTGCTCGGTCTGTTCTGTCTCGGCATCTTTTTCCCATGTGCAAATAGCATTGTAAGTTCCCCTCTTCCTTTCATCGAACCATCATTCAATACATGTATCAGTCCACCCACATGAATAAGGAAGTTTTCTCTCTTTCATTCAGGGAGCTGTAACAGGACTTGCCGCAGGTCTGATCATGGCTTTCTGGGTTGGTATCGGTGGCTTTTTGTCTCGGATGCCCAGTTCTGTACAAATTCTTGCCCTCAACTCTACTAACACCATACCAGGCGCCCCTGAAAACATCACCGTCACATCCGTGCCTGCTGTCATAGATGCTGCCAGGTGACTTGTAGATTGGTACAAGCATGCACTGTGATGTGTATGTGTGTGTTTATATATAGGAAAAGAATTAAATGCTTTTCCTCATGTTCCAACAGACCCGTAGGGCTGAATGGGTTATATTCTCTGTCGTACATGTGGTACAGCGCTCTCAACTCCTCCACCGTGGTGCTCATCGGACTTATTATCAGCTTCATGACTGGTACGAAACATCGACCTAAAGAGCTTCTGATAGTGTTTGTTTAGAATGCGACATTAAAATGTCTCAAAATTGAGCTGCTTGGTGATTAGAGGTGTGGTTTTACTTTTCTAAATAATTATTAGACTTATTATTAGAAATTTAGTATTGTGGACGATAAAATAGGTGGGGGAAAAAAAATCACAATTAAACTGAAGGAAGCACCCAGAAAATTACAGAGAAAATGCAACTGGACTTACAAAAGCCTAGCAATAGCTCAGCAAGAATGCAGAAACTGCACACACTGAAATTATTAAATATTGCATTGCGTTAATTGAAATAAAGTGGTTAACACTTTACAATAAGGCTCCATTTGTTAATGTTAGCAGATGTAATAGCTAACATGAGTGAACTAACAATTAGCTATATATATATATATATATATATATATATATATAGTTGTTCAAGTTGCATTAATGGTGACACTTTGCAGTAAGGTTCATTAGATAACATTAGTTAACATGAGCTAAGAATGACCAATACTTCTACACCATTTATTAATCTTAGTTCATGTTAATTTCAGCATTTACTAATGCATTATTAAAATTACAAGTTGTTAACATTAGTTATTGCACTGTGAACTAACATGAACAAATGAAAGACTGCATTTTTTTAAACTAACATTAACAAAGATAAGTAAATAGTGTAATAACTGTATTGTTCATTGTTTGTTTATGTTAGTCAATACATAAATATAAACTAATGGAACCTTATTGTAAAGTGTTAAGCTTGCTTAAAATAAAAGATAATTGCGACATTTTATCTCGCAATTCTGGCTTAATATTACAATTCTGAGAACTGCAAGAAAAAAGTCAGAATTGTAAGATGATTTTTATTCTGTGGTGGAAAAAAGCTTCCATATATTTTAGTATGATTTTTATACTCATAGTATTAACATTTTAAATTAGACTTTATTTTAATATTTTCAGTTTTCATTTTAATTTTAGCTGTTAAATGGAGTTAACGTAGTTAACTAAATAAAACCCTACTGTAAAGTGTTGCCATAAAGCTGAAATAAAATATAAATACTAGATGAAAAACCTAAATGAACATGGCAACTAAAATTACTAATAAAACTGAAAATAAAACAAAAAAAAATAAAACTGAAAATAAATAAATAAAAATAAGCTAAATAAAAATATAAAAAACTAATAGCAATTGCAAAAAAACCCCAAAACAAAATAGCTAAAATTGAAATGAAAACTGAAAATATATTATATACTATACCAGTATAAAAATCATACTGAAATATATGGAAGATTTTTTCCACCACAGAATAAAAATCACAGACACAACTTTGATTTTAATAATCCATTAATAAATGCTAAATATTAATAAATGCTGTAGAAGTATTGTTAATTCTTGGTTCATTTTAACTAATGTAGTTAACTAATGTGAACTAATGAACTTTATTGTAAAGTGCTACCAAATACACTGGTAGCAGCATATAAAAACTTTCTAAAAATGTTCTAATTTATATATCTTTTCTATTACCCATTTTTCAAGGCCCAACAAAAGGAGCCGATGTGGCCTCCGGCACAGTGTATCCTGTGATGCAAAGGGCACGATCCCTTCTGCACAAGCTTGTGAAACCGAGCACTTGCTGTACGGCTCCTCCTGAGCACACGGTAAGACTGTCTTATGACTTTACGGTACAATGTATTACTGCTTTAGGTGAGTTTACTCTAGTAAAACTGCTTCTAGGAGATGGACGGTCATAAGGAAATGAATGGAAGCGTAAAGGAGGATGCTGGAACTGAGGAAGAGACAGAAACATTTCTCCCATCAGATCCAGTTTCTCCCCTGGAGCAGGAGACCTCCGTATAGCAAAAACAACAAGAACGGGTTATCTTGCACGCTAGCACTATGTGTTGTAAATATGCTGTATATTGATGGTGTCGGTAATGCAAATTACAGAGATGTGTGCCTGTAATTATTCTGAAGCAAAAAGTTTGCCTAGGTGTACATTTTTGTAATAGACTGTATATTTCTGTCACATTTGTATTGTTTTCTATGTGTATAAAACCAATGAAAACTTTTTACGACATGCACTAAAATGCCAATGCCTGATGTAAAGTACAAATCCAAATGACAAAAAGAATGTTCAGCAGAGCCATTTTTCTAATAAAAGCACGTGTGCATCATGTGTTATTGCTGTTTTGGGTGAGTCTCACAAGTCTGGCTCATATTTCACCCTAAAATAAAAACCGAACATAAAAACATTACCTATTGCATATAAGAATAAACTGTCAAAATAATGCTTTTCTGTTTTCACAGTATTGCAAAATGGGAACTGTGGGAAGAAAATGTGCTGAATTATCATGAAAGTAATGATACTTTGCAAATAATCTAAGGCTGTATTTTCTTTTAGCAAATATTTATTTATTTGTGTATTTAATTAATTAAATTTAGGCTGATATGTGCACGTTCTTGACGATTCACATTTTAGAAAAATTAAGATGCTACTTTAATATGAATTTAAATTGACACATGTGCATATACATACATACTGTACGTACTTTTGTATTAATAATACACTACCAGTCAAAAGGTTTTGAAGATTTTTAATGGTTTTTCTTCTGCTCACCAAGCCTGCGTTTATTTGATCCAAAGTTTTCTATTTGAATACATTTTAACATGTAATTTATTCCTGTGATTTCAAAGCTGATTTTTAGCATCATTACTCCAGTCACATGATCCTTAAGAATCTAATATTCTGATATTCTCAAACAGCAATAGAAATCGTTTGTAACATTCTAAGTGTTTTTGTCATTCCTTTTGATCACCTTAAGCATCCTTACGAAATAAAAATATATATTTCTATAATTTTCCCCCTCAAAAAATGGATCTTTCTGTTCATCAAAGAATCCTGAGAAAAAATCTACTCAACTGTTTTAAATATTGATAATAATAAAAATGTTTCTTGAACAGCAAATCAGCATATTAGAATGATTTCTAAAGGATCATGTGACTGGAGTAATGATGCTAAAAATGTAGCTTTGATCACATGAATAAATAACACTTATAATAATAAAAAAAATATATTCAAATAAAAAGCACTTGTTTTAAATAGTAAAAATATTTCAAAATTTCAAAACGTTTTTTTTCTGTGCTTTGGAACAAATGCAGGCTTGGTGAGCAGAAGAGACTTCTTTAAAAAACATTAAAAATCTTACTGTACCAAAACTTTTGACTGGTAGTGTATATTATTATAAAATAATACATAAATAAAAAAATAATAATTTACATATAGACATCTTTTTTTATTTATGCTACATATGCAATATATATATATATATATATGCATTAATAATATTGCCTACCTTAAAAGTGCATTTTTGTTTTAGTTAGTCCTACATTTGTCCTGCAGATGTCGCCAATGCGCAAAATCCACAAAGGCCCTAAACGTCCATGTTTAATGAAAATATACCAAAAATACATTTGATACAGATACAGATTTGTGGTTCCTCAGATTGCTGCACAGGTGAGACCTCTAAGAACATTTTCAAGAGTACCAGCTGAAAAGTGAAAACAGCAGGCTACTGCTGTGCTTTATTAAAGCAGATTGGTCGAGGTGATTTTAGGTTTTCATGGTCAGATGCTCAGCCGAGATGTCGTAAATGCAACTTTATAAACAGACAAATGTCATGCTGACATTTCAGAGTGCTATTTCTTGGCTAAATGTCAGTTCTTTAACTGAAACATGGTGAGTCAACGGTCCAAAGACTCAGTGAATGGCATTGCAATAAAGCCTGCAGGAACTTCCTGCTAAATGAAATTTCTGGTCCAGTAAAGATGCCTGTTTATCTATCTATAGTTAATAAAATATGCTACTGACTAAAGGATGCACTGTTTGGATGTTGAGCAACCAGCATACTTTTATGTGTCATGACTGACAGATTTGCATTGTAAAATAGATGTACGTTGTGATGATGCCGTGTTTGCATGAGCAAACGTACTTAACTTTGACAGCATTGTCTTGTGTTTAAAAGAGTTGGTTTCTTTATTTTTTTTATCAGAACAGATCTGGAGAAATGTAGCATTTCAACACCAATGGAGCATTCCAACAACGATGGATCCTCTGCAGTGAATGGGTGCCGTCAGAATGAGAGTCCAAACAGCTGATAAAACCGTCACAGTAATCCACAAGTAATCCACACCACACCAGTCCATCAGTTAACATCTGATGAAGCAAAAAGATGTGTGTTTGTAAGAAACAAATCCATCATTAGGACATTTTTAACATCAAAAGTCCAGAGTCCATAATAACACTTCCTTTGTGGATTGCTTTTGGATTTTGTGAGCAAGTGATGCAATGCTACATTTCTTCAAAAAACTGTGAAGAAACAAATTCAAATGGTCAGGGAGATCATGTGTTGATGAATAGCTAAATCATAAAAACAATAAATGAAATAGCCTACTAAAATATGTTACGTATGAAATATTATATATTTTGTTCATTTTTTGCATGTTATGTGACCATAATCCATCATCAGAAAACCAGGAAAATGTTGTTAAATTATTGAAATATTACTTCAGATCTCTATGGAGACTCAAAGGGGTTTGGCGTATTATATACTGTTATAAATAGTACACAAAAATGAGCATAAAACATCACAGAAATGCACAAGTCAGTAAAGTATGTGTCATTTCATAAAAATCATGAGGCCATGCAAAGTAAAATGCAAATACAGTTGTGCTATTTTGAGTATTTTTTTGTGACCGGCGACTGTTTGTACTTTTGTTTGTAGAGTGTAAATGAATGAGCCCGCTGTTGACAGGGTCTGTTTCCTTGAGGCTTGATTCCCCAAACAACTACATTTTACTGATATTCAAACTAGCATCTGGGGGATGGTTATTCTTGAAAATTCTGTGGAGTTCAATATATTTTTTTTATTTGACCACAATGCATATTAGACTTTGGACCTAATGTTTCTTTCAGTTACAACGACAAAAAATGCTTCTGTTTTAATGCTTGAAATAAGTTTGCTACACAATAAATTTAAGTTAAGCTGAAATGTTTAGATTTAACTTTTTTGTTTCTCACTTTAGCCAAAGAACCGAAGCAAACCAGGCTATTAAAAAAACTTTTAATAAAGTTTGACTAGTTAGGCCAGATAAAGTTTATAACATGAACATGTACATGTTGCTTGTAAGCAAAATAAATGCAAATGAAGGTTGCATTGGAGACACGAGATAAGCCATTCATTGGGCTTTACAGAGCAGAAATGTGTCTTTGCTAAACAGAAATTTCCATTCTAACAATTGAGACGACGCAAATGACCAAAACATCTACGATGGTGCTATCCGATAACCAGTAATATAGTAAGAAATGTGAGTGGTGTTTGCCCCTAAAAAAAAAACACTGGTGGTTTTGAGTGGTTTCTTACTGTCTCGTAGGGAAAAAAGTCTCTAGATTAAAGTATCTAAAGTTACTAGATGTGACTAAATGTCTGTGGGATTTTTTTTTTTCAGCTGTTTTATGGTAAAAACAGTGCATCTGATCACTTAGTAAAGTAACAATCTACAAGACTATATGAAGAGTTCAGATGCAAAAGCCCCTAAATCCATCTGACATATTTCTTTAAAATTAACATTTCTTTCTGGCTAATTTATATAGGTTTCCATGTAAGTACTGGTACTTCTGATTGGGCTGAGGCTGGAATTTGGCGAGTTTGAAGTGAAAGTATTTGATGGACATGTACTATGTGTCAGGAGCATTCACTCAGCATCGTTATTTCGTTTTTGACCTTTTAGCTGGTTTTGCATCTGAACTCTTCATATATATATATATATATATGTATGTATATCTGATGTTACTTCATTAGTTTTACTTCAATTCCACATTTTCAGTCAATTTTAATAGAAAACCGGTATTTTAAAATTTCACGTTTATCTCAAGGTGTTACATGTTGTTTCTTCAAAATAAAAAAAAAAGTGAAATTTACTAGCAGTTTCTTGGTGAAATTTGTTATGAAGCAAATCTTACACCTTTTTTATTCCCTGTGTGCTGGATTGATGGAAAAATTCAGAACAACAACCTAACTAACCTACTGTGTTCTTCTTATGACACACTGGTAAAAGTTCATTTTTACCGTATTTTATTCTTTTGATGTATGTCAATTTATTTTTAAGTGAAACAGTGTCTATATTTTGTACAGTGGGTCATATTTTGAGTCATGTGACCTGAATAAATGCAAATCAGGAGGCTTATTGGGAATATTCTTTGAGCGGGTTATCATTCCATCCTGGTCTGTACGGCCGCTTGAAGCTTTTTATGAAAGTCATCACTACAATAAAACTGCGCCCTGAATCCACGGCTCAATAACGCTGACAGGACTTAGAAGGCAAAGAGGTACGTTGACACACTTAATGAATTTTAGCCAGTGTTCTTCATATAAGCTCCATTTACTTCAGGATGTGACATGGGCTATTGTTCACTACCAGTCAAAAATGTGGAATAATTAGTAAGTCTCTTATGCTCATCCTAAGCATTTATTTGATCGACAATATAGTACAGTAATATAGTACAGTAATATTATTACAAATAACTGAATGTTTTTTTTAAAAAACAATTTATTCCTGTGTTGCTGCGCTAAATTTTCAGCTTCATTCATCAGCATCACATGATCCTTCTGAAATCATTCTAATATGCTGATTTGCTGCTTAATTATTATATATTAGTTAGTTCTTATTATTATTATATTATATTATTATATAACGTGTTGTAGAAACCATAAAATCTTTTTTAGGCTTCTGTGATGAATACAAAGTTCAATAAACAGTATGTATTTTGCAATGGAAATCTTTTGTAACATTATGAATATCTTTAATGTCATTTTTTGAACAATCTTACTTAATATTAATGTATATATGTATATATATATATCTTACCCTAAATGCAGCACAACTTTTTTAACATTAATAATATTAGAATGATATATCAGCAGCAAATGAGTAATAATGCTGAAAAATTAGCTTTGCATCAAAGGAATAAATTATACTTTAAAATATAATAAAATAGAAAACCGTTACTTAAGTTATAATGTATAATATTATACAGTATATAATATTTTACAATATTACAGTTTTTACTGTACTTTTTACCAAATAATTGCAGCATTGTTGACTAT